>CACRXP010000940.1:89747-158108 GCA_902702965.1 Spirometra erinaceieuropaei | reverse complement strand
ACCTTCATGCATCGCATGGGTATATTCGGCCACATGCGTATCCACGAGAGCGGAATTGATCACAATTCCGATACACCAACCACGCCTATCATGCTCAGCACCACCCTCCCACCATCCGTCTGCACTACCACCAACGCCTCCTCTGTGGCTGAAACTGACACCGCCGAATTCACATGCCCACGCTGTCCACGCACATTCACCTCACGAATTGGCCTGGTCGGTCACTTGCGAATCCATCGCATAGAGACTGGAGAACCAGTGCCCGAAGCACCAACCTACACGCACCATGCTCGACTCAGCTGCCCACACTGTCCCCGCACTTTCAGGCACTGCATGGGTCTATTCGGTCACACGCGCATCCACGACGACCTGCGGTAGACAACCGCCGGTTACACCACACATTCACACACTTCATACCCTCCTCCACCATCACCACTGCGCATCAACACTCACCCACCGCATGCACTAACTGCCACCTTCCACGCAATTGGGAAGTGTGCATCTCGACTCGGTCCCCATGCGGCCTCGGCTGCACGGGTGACTTGAGTCCGAGGCTATCCCGACACGCTAAGTGTCGTGGATAGGAAGGTTGCTGATTGACGCTCGATCTCGGTTCACGCAGTTCGTCACGTTGTATGTGTGTGTGTTGTGTGGAGTGGCGGACTGGTGGGCTGGGGACGAGCTAAAGCAGCACCTTCCACGGCCCTCTCACGCAAGTGAGAGACAAGCCGCTTAAGCCCCGTTGTGTGAAATCCTGGTGTTTGTGTGTGTGCTGTGGCGCGCGCAGGCATGGTCAGTCGACCATGTCAGCCACCGCGCCCATTCCCCAGTCCAGTTTGCCGACCGGCTCGGATGGCGGCTGGAGTGTGGGAATGGGAAGGGAGAGTGAGGTCGACGACTCAGCGCTCTTTCTCCTCACTATAAACAATCTGACACGCTTGAAGCTATCACAGTGCGCTAAAAGCCGTGGCTTGGAAGGTTGCCAACTGGGGGGTACCTTGGACCTCTTCCTTTACTGGAGGCAGTTTGAGAGTCAGGCTGCAACGGCTCCTTTTTAATGTGGCCTTTATGGCACTCCCACCACAGTGTGGGATCCGAGCCAGGCGTTTGCGGCACGCCCAGGTGCGGCTTCGGCCGTGCCAGCCTCCAAATCTCTGTTGTGTTGGTTGAAATCCTGGTCATTTGTTGTGTGGACCAGGGGGTGTGGTGGAACGCCAAGGTGAGGATCCGTCCGAGCCATCCACCTGCGGCCTCCTTCGTCTCCGGTCTTTTTGACTCTGTCTTGACACCGGGCTCAGACGGGGGAGGAGGAGAGAGTGTAGGTAGATGCAGCGCAAGTCTACCCGCACTATAAACCCCTGCGCAAGTCACCGTCCCTGCTCCCACCGCTGCTGCAGCTGTGGGGCACACGATGGACATCATCGAAATCGATGGTCGAACTGTCGGGTAGGTGGGGTCAGTAAAGTGTGCCGTCGTTCGGGTTTTACAGTTAAATCTCGAGGATCTCATCGTGTGCGTACAGACTGCTTAACAACGTAACGAAAATCTTACTTAATTACTCTCTGCTGTGCGTAATATCGACCTTTGCTTAATCCCATGTAATTAGAGCTATTTGTTTTTTTTAACTTTACTTTTCTCGGGCATGAATTCCACCAGCAAAGCCTACATAAACACCAGAGAATGAAGACATTGTCAAATCTTGGCCCACACCTTAATACTCACGGAAGTCACGAGCTTCCTTGGTCGGCCTCATTCTACCACCGTTTAATCATCCAGTTCGCAGAGTTAGCAAGGTTCCCGACACTGGCCGTCGGAGGAAGAAGGCCCGTCCAACGTATTCATCGATTATTAACTTGCCTTGTATGACTTAAAGCCTACAATTATCGTGGTAAAAAAAGAAGAACTGACATTCCGCCCTCCATTTTGGATAGTGAAGCCGGCGGGTTTGTTACTGAGGACGAACTGCACAAGCCGAAGAAACAGGCATTGAGCGCCTAATTTGGTTTGTCGCCAAATCAGAACCTAAAATTGATTGTTATTATTAATCTTACCATCACGAACTGCCAGCCCTTACCGTTCCTCTTTGGCACTCAGCTCATAACTCTCAACGAGATGCCGTCGACACAGATTATGACGGGATCTGAAGGCTAACTAGCAGGATGACAGGAGGTTCTCCAAGAATCAGTTTCACCCACTAGTACCGATTCGCCCTCACTGACGCGTTTTGCCGCCGACCACCTAACTCACCTACAATTAACACTGACTTGGCGGCTAATCATATAGCCGCTATCACGACCAGCGATGTCCACCATGTGCTCCACAAACAGAGTGGGAATAGAGACCGTCACTTTCGCGTGAACTCCTCTACGGTGTTACCTGACGTTTGCTGGCTCTTCAACTACCTCGACCGAGGTCGGTCTCACAAAAGATTAAAGATGACCACAAACGAGAGAGGGGTTAGGCATTTTGTAAGACAAAAAACCGCGTTTAGGCATAAAAACGCACCCATGGGTTCATGAAAGATCCTCATTCGACCAACATGAAGGTAAGTGGACGGAAAACCCCAAAAGTCTTCCAAAGAAATGACGACATGCCAAGTGCTGTAGCGCCTTTGTGTAGATTTCAGCCATGGAAATGGTCAAGAGAGTTTTATCTGAGGTTTCGCCTGATTAATGTTAGATACTGAGGGCATACATCCTCAGCAGAATTAGCAATGAATACGTTTGGTTGCACCGCGGTCTATGCTACCAGATGACCCCAACTTACTGAACTCAGTGTCTGAAACCTGCGATAAGAGTAAACACACGGTCTAGTCTGCAGAGTCCAGCAGTCAGGACAACACTTGAGCCGCATAGGACATCCCCTGTACATCGACTCTCTGACAGACAGGGCCAACCGACTCCATCGTACACAACAGTGGACTGGGTCGCCTAACAGCCTGTCTGACTGACTGGCAGGCCTGACCCATCACATGCTTAGTCTAACAGTTTTCCCAAATTTCAACTAGGTGGTTAGCAGTTCAGTTGAAGAGACGACTAAAAATTTGCTTATCACTAAACGTTTGGTATTACGGTCAACTGAGCCACCGTCTGACGTTGAGACTATGGTTGATAGAATTAAGCGGAAATTTTCTGTCATCTGGGCAGGGTAGCTTACTTGACGCAAGTCAATTTGTTTTTTCCTTCCTATGGTCCGCGAATACGTACCTTATCAAATTAACACCGACGATAGCAAAGGGTACCTGATCTTTCGGAGGTCTTAAACAATGCGCATTTTACTGGCTGGTCAAGACACTTCTGGAAAATGTCCGATTGTGCAGAAAATGTGTTCATATAATTTTATCAAGCAAATGCTCCTGAATTAGGGCCAACATTGACTTTGCGATGTAATCGGACAATTGCCTGTGGTATTGTCTGTCTTACACTTCGACTGCGCAGCTGTTAGAATACCACTTCAACCAGAGAGCAATATACTCTCGAGAGGTCTACTAAACATCACGTGCTGCATTTGAATGCTGGTTTTTTCCTCGATGTTATCCGTAGGAATCACTTTAATTATTATAAGGGTTACTTTACCGTAAACAAAGCGTTTTACCGATTTTGAATGTCAGATTGGTAATGCTGTACGATTTGTTGCCTGCTGCGTCGTTAGAATGCAAATAATAGTTTTCCGTTCAGATATGCTGATAGTAGTTTATCCTCTGGAAAAGTCGTTGTTGTTTTACCAAAGTGGCTACCACTGAATAGTCATTTTTGTGTTTAAACATAAGGAACAATATATTTTTTCATCTAGCATATTTTGAGGCGTAATTGAAAAGCAGAACAACACTAATATTAGCGGTTTGATCAAGCCCCAGCATCAGTGCTAGCTAACATAAGGCGCTTTAGGCATGCTTCCTTATTATTGCACACGCTTTGACTGCCCAATATCAGTTCCTCCATAAAAAATGACAATTAAGTAAGTTTTTGTACTTGTAACAATATATAAATATGCTGTTCGTGGGACAACGCGCATATAGAGTCCACGAAGATTTCCGTTGTTCGTATTGCATTTGAGACACCTACACATCAAAACAAGGAACTATTACATGTGAGATGAATTTGTTAGTTATGGAAATGAATCTAATGTGTCCCAAGGGGCAGGTGTAGTTAAACTCCCGGTTCATTATGCTATGAGCGGGAAGTACGACTACAACGCTGGATTTGGGGATGCAGATGTCAGTTCCAATTTGGAGCTTCTTGCTAACGCGGCCTTCGACTGGACAGCAACGATATCATCCAAAGCTGACCAATCAACGTGTGAGCGGGAAAACTGCACCCAGCCTTATCTAGTGTTCATAACTGCAATTGCAAAAACACAAGACAAATACTACACTTCAACAGCAATCATCCCTTTCTCACAAACGTAACTGTGTCCACGCTCAATTTCAAAGAGTTGAGACAGCCTGGGGGCCAATTATTTGAACTAAAATAATTTTATGATCTCTTTCGTGACAATGGATATTTAAGTTACTTTATCACGCAAAGCAAGCGCGGTGTAAACAGACGCCGGCCACAGGGAGTAGGAATAGATGTGTGGATGTCTAGTCCTTACAATAAACCAGACAAGAACAAAACGTCTAACACTTGAGATGCCAACTCCATTAATACGCATCTACCTGAGGCAATGAAGTCCTTCGTCATCGCGTACGCTATGACCAGGGCACGATGATCCCACGAGCTAACTCACTATGTAGACCAATCCACCCAAAATGATGTAACAACACATCCGAACCCAATTGGGTGCCGACGCACAAAAAAGGAGGCCACCAGCATTTGTGAACGACGGTCGAGGTTAAAGGCAGTGTACATAGAAGAAAATTTGCTAATTCGGCCGTCTATTCAGTAAGCATTATTATAATAAAGAGCCGATCAAGATCTTCGAAACACCAGCATTTTTATACCCTTGATCCGGTGAGCATTTCATTTTTCTCAGGTTATCGACCCTGACCTCTTAAGGTTTCAAGCCTGATTACCAAAGATAGTTTCTTTTCAATGTTTATTTATTAATGGATAGCATCATCTTCAGGTTTTTCGTTCTATTTCAAATATGATTTGGAATTTCCAAGTAATCTTCACCATAGCCTGACGTACAGTTTTCAAACTAAAACTGTGAATATGTTGGCAGAAAGCGATTAGCATATTAGGCGCTATGGCGTTTGTCAAATATCTTGGATGTCGCCATTTGAAGATACAATATCACTTAATTTAAAATGAATCACATTGATCATGGCTGCCAGTGGCTATTTTGTCCCTAAGACTAAAGGACAATTACAGACACTCATGTGTTGACACTTCAAATGTTGTTTTACTGAATGTTAGCGCAGCTTGGAACCTATGCTTGCAATAAATCACCTCCGTTTTGTGCGCATTTGAGGTACTTTCCGCTGCCTTGAGACGGTCGACCTAATGTGGAAAACGAATGGTCCCCCCGAAAGCAGTACAATCAGTGACTCATATAATGAATTGTTCGTCCAAATACAATTAATGAGATCATGATGAAGCATGACTACAAGGTATTTTAGTCACGCTGGGCGGCCACCCTTTTAATACATTTGTTTTCCGCCGGATACAAAAAAACTGTACTCGGTGTTATATACAGTACCTGTGCTAATTCATGAAATACCGAGGTCAAAATCTGATGGAAACTGTACCGTATTTTTAATATTGTTATTTATGTTTATTTACTTGAAATAAGGACGAAAAGACCGTTTGCTTAAGGAAAGTTCGATACGGATCTGTATATTAAATAGAAAACAGGCCGAATTTAGGCGAAATCGGAGGATTTCTGATAGTTAAACAGTTGTCTATGTTATTAAAGCTGTCGGATCGACAGTCTTTGTTTTAATTTATTAATCTGTTTAAGAGGATTAATAAAAGGAAGAAATTTTTCAATAAACTTTCGTACAAAAAGAAAAAAATAAATTTCATTATCAAGAAAATCAGGGAAAGGCAGGTACATTATATCTTCTTGTGTGCTATTCTTCACCTAAAAGTCTCTTTTACAAATCCGTAAAGTTTTATGTTTCAAAATACCGAAATAAAAAAGTTCATCAATGTGAATGTTTTACCAGACCGAAAATGCGTATCTTAAACGAATATATATTGAGCTCGCGCGACATGCCGCCACCTTCCTCTTTCACGCCAAACGATACCTTTATCTAAACAATACTTATCCGAAGTTGACTTCCAGCGTATTCGAAAATTAGCGGTACAGTGAGTGATCTATCTCATGAAAATTTGGCTGAAATTCTAAAATGCGTTTTCAATTAGGAAGGATTACTTGGTCGCGGTTGTAATACTGATTATCTTGTGGCATACTCGACAGGATGTCGGCCTTTAAATGCATTTCTTTTCGATCTCCAGTAGAAGGTGTGCTCGGTAAAAAATAACTACTTATGTAGCTTGCATTTTACCCATTGATTTTCGATGGACTTGGAATTTCAAATATATTTTATAGAAAACATAAACAAAATATGCTTTCCTTTAGTCAATCAATAAATAATCACATCTTCTTCATATTTTACACTTAGGAAAGGAGTATAATTAGGTTTTAAAAAAGGTTTTTAATTATGAAACTTTTTAAGACCGCGAAATGTCTATTTACATAGCAACGTACCTGGCCGTTTACCACTGCTCCTCATGGAATGTACAACATGGTCCGCATCCATTGCAAAATTTTATGGACTCTGTATGATGTCTCTTTAATGGCATATAAACATATGTGATTTTCTTTACGCGGAACGAATGCACCTTGTAGAGTGAAAACACTAATCGCTAATCCAACGAATGTTCAGGCTTCAAATTATTCGGGCAATAAGAATACTCTTTTTAAAACCTAATTATTCTTCTTTCTTAAGTTTAAAGTATGAAGAAGACGTGATTAGCTATTGATTGACTAAAAGAAAGCATATTTTGTTTATGTTTTCTATAAAATATACTTGAAATTCCAAGACCATCGAAAAACAACGGGTAAAATGCAAGCTACATAAGTAGTTATTTTTACCGAGCACGCCTTCTACTGGAGATCGAAAACAAATGCATTTAAAGGCCGACATCCTGCCGAATCCGAAATGTTATAAGAGTATGCCACAAGATAATCAGTATTACAACCGCGACCAAGTAATCCTCCCTAATCGAAAACGCATTTTAGAATTTCAGCTAACATTTCATGAGATAGGTCACTCACTGAAAGCAGAAAATTGCTTGTTATGTATCACTTTTTTAGCTGACCTGCCAATTTCGGCCACAAAGTCCGCATAAGATTTTCGTGAGAATTGACACAATACCTGTAACACATAGGGTTGCATTACATCCGCGAATAATATGGCAATTTACCTTTACTCTACTGCTGCCGTCGAAGCAAGCGGTGACCTCGTTAATCATTCGTCTCCGGTAACCACAAAAATGAAATGCTTGTTTCCACGGCATCGAGTTAGAATTGGCTAAATCCGAAGAAGTTCAACGAAAGCCTTTTGAATAACTAGTGCTATCCCCGTATAAAGGAGAGCATACAAAGCGCCGAAATAGCCATCGATATATACTAAGTAGACGACAATGCCTCATCTTGCGAGAACCAAAGCTTCTTCTTTGTCTACCCTTGTTCTCATATCCCGGAACGCGGACTGTCAACATACAACATGATTTTATGAAAATAATTTCGTTCCATCAACGGGCAGGTCAGGTCCCTTAAACATATTTCACCAACATCAGAATAAGGCAAAACTTGACCTTAAGAAAGAGGTGAATGTAGATTTGGCAAAAAGAACGAAATTACTAATATCATACGCGATGTCTGTGTACACCTAAAAGTCTTCACCCACGAATTAAACTAGCAGAATTTCGAAAATCTCCATAACACTTTACAAATACTAGTTTACATGTATAGGTTTGCATTCGATATATCCCCGTCAGACCATTACATATATATACACATATAGAAAAGGTGTCAAGCAAAAAAATATAAGTTATTATAGGCATCGACTAAAGTTCGACTTAAATCACAGGCACATGTGGTATGATATATTGCACAGGCATTAATTATTCGTTTTCTTATTTCATACTGTAAGGCATTTTACAGTACTTATGGGTCCGGTAAATTTATTTGCCTGACTGCCTAAGTATTGTTTTCGTTCTTTGAGCAGACAAAATGTGCGTTTGACATGTCAGGAACTACTTTTGCATGACGTTGAAGATTATCCCCACCCATTGCAGCATAAAATCTCCTTTCTCGATATCAGTATTTTTAACGCAGACTTTAGCACTGTTTTCGCAATAAACGTACGTTTAAATTTTCAGGAAATAGTTTTGCTTGACTCTGAAAAATTCTCTCAAGGATTGCACCTATTTGGTCAATCTAGTTGCGTCTACTGTTGTGAGTAAAGTAACTCAGCATATTCTGCGAGATGCTCATACTCTGGAAGACGATCTCAACAACTACAACCCCATTCGTCAATTCACAATTTGCGGCGCCAATGGAATTCTTCTCAAGCTTAAATTAATTTTAGTGAATAACGAGCAGCTGTCGATTCACCATTTGTGTTATGTGGACAACAGTGCTCTTTATCTCGTTCATCCTTTATAGCGTGTTGGAACTCACCGGTAAACCGCTAGATGTTTGCTATTTTAAAACAGAGTGAACAGCAGCAGATGTCTTTGGTCAGCAAAATAATTAAGAAATTGCAACATATTAGACGAATAGACGGTTTGGCTAGGATAATAGTTTTTTCACATTAATTCATCTTTATTACTGCTCACATCCGTGTATGATGATTTGTTACGTTCTTGAATAATTGTTTCAAATGGGACTCTTAGGATAACTTCTGGCATTTATTACAATTACTCATCTTGCTTGGAAATTCGGCCTTTGTAATGCGTTTGTATTTAGAAGTATTCACAGCCAATTTCGTATGTGCAGTTGGCGACGCCCTGCCGGCTTATAGTGGATCAAATAGTTAAATGATATTGCTAACATTCCGCTGTTATACATGAAAGTTTAAATGTTCATTTCTACATCTTGCAGGACTGGAACATCCGCCAACCCAAAATCACAGAGGCTGCAAAATATTTCCTAACAAGAATGATTTTCACAACACATTTGATTATTTACTTAGCAAACTAACAACGATTGCAGTGCCTGCCTCCTACTTTGAATTTGAGAACTGGAAATGTATTATAATATTTGCCGAAATTTCGCGAAAAACTCAATGCCGGGCTTACATGTCGAGGTCACCATACAAGTATAACGTTGTTTGCAACGTTACGTTCCCGCGGATTGAGCTAATTTTTTCACAGAGTGTATGTTCATATGTTCCTCATGATCTGATAATCTGCATTGTTAATCTCCTATAGGTAATCTAATAAGATCATTATGTACATATCAAATAGAATTTCCAATGTCATTCGATTTCACGTTGTCACGCAAAATACCTTTTTACCTCGAAGATTAAACGCAAATGATTGTCTAAATCCACAACAGAGTCACGAATTAACCCAGTACGTTGTCTGGGGTATAGTTCAAACAATTCAACATACGCAATAACTGATCATTTTATTTATCAATCTCTATCGTTTATGTGAGATCCCCAACGCGCTCACATTCTACCTGTAGCACCGAGACCCTTATTCGGATCACCCGAAAAATACGGCGCGTGTTACGTCGGATCCCATCCATTTTTCTTTCGCCAACGTCTTTGGCTACGCAAAGTTTCAGCTGAACTACAATGAGCAGATGAATGGTACTGATTTTCTTCACATGCGCCATGTTTTTCCTCGCATTATCGGAAGGATGTATTTGAAAATATTAAATGGAACTATCAGAAAACGCCGTCGGTGGTTGTTTTGGGCTGTTGGTCGAGTTCATGCTTTTATGCATAGTCGGGAATTGAAGTGGCAGCTTCCTCTTTGTACATTCGATTAAACATTGTAATTGTGCTATAAACTGCAGAGGAATTTCCATATAAATCCTCCTTATCTCGAAACGTATTTACTTTGATGGACACTAGTTGAGACAACCGCCGTATTGCTTATGCTTACGTAACCTTACAAGAATATGCATGTCACTTCTTCATCAGAGCTGGGCAATTCTTAGTACAATGCACACGTCATTCTCTAAAAAATAGAACACATTAGTTACATCATTTACGCCAACGCAAACAATGAGGAGAATTGAAACTCAACAGGAGTTTCAAGGTCAAACCCAATGCTAGGGAATGACAAACTAGTTAGGTGGAGTTCATTTACTTTGATCGTTAAACACGATCGATAGGCCTACAATTTAGATGAAAAGATATTAGCTCCTTGATTGGGCTCCAAAATATCTGGGGGAGAAAAAGAGGCCCTCTTCTGAAGAATGACGCCAGATGAGATGGACTGAGGCTTCAATGGTCGGGCTTTAAAGGCGTACCTTAATGTCGTAGAGTTGCTTTTTTCGCTACCTAGAATCAATCCTAGTAAATAAGTATTCAAAGATTAAACATATTTGTGGGTGCTTAGCGGCTTGAATTTCTGGAACACTGCAATTTAGCATCGAATTAAGAGGTCAGCGGATTTGGTCTGAATTCTTGGTCAACTGCTATCAGTGACTGCAGTCATGGCGTGTCAGCGACCTCGATGCCATTGCCTCAAAAAATCCCTGGACGAGGCAGGAAAATGTGCCCCCCCTTCTTTGCTTGGCCTTGGACTAGATTTCACATGATAACGTATTTCCTTGTTCTTACTTAAGTTTTAACGGTACCCTGTAACCCTAAACCTTAGCAATCCAACCCTAACACAAAATCACTTAAGCTTAAGGCCAAAGTCACCAGTGTCCAACTACTCGTTTATTATTCTAACTACAATGTGCCAAAGCATTTGTCATTTTCTACGGACACAGACACGAATAATAGTTTGTATCTCAGCCAATCAGGGCATTTTCAAACCCCTTATGTAGCTGTTGAAATAAAAAATTGCCCCACCCCAATTTCCTTATGAGATAAGCTGTGTGCGAGTAGACAGTTCTGTTCACTAACTCGATCATCTCTTTTACTAAGTTTTGGTTCTTTGGTCATTGCACAGGCTCGAATTCTTCCTGCTCATCAACCAGCGTTCATTTTGACTTAGGTTTGCATGGATCTTATCCCGTAATATAGTCACAATTTGTAATCGGGCATTTGTCATTAGATTGGGGGAAAATGATGAAGACATCTAATTTAAGTTGCCTTTCTATGTTTAATAGTATATTGCTATCTTTGCAATAGCTTATTTGAAGGCGCAAAGAGGAAGATGCCACCTCACGTCCCATCGATGAATAAATGCGTGAACTCTCTTTATCGAAAACCTATACATGGTTTTATTTTCGTCAAGTCTTTCTTCGAAATATCTAGGCAAATTCTTCTAAGTATCTTCGGAACTACGTAAAGCATATGCCAGAAATCAATGCCTAGTGCCGGGTGGTCGTAAACCATTTCGAAGCTAGCGTAGCCGAGAATTCCATTGTAGGCAAAACAAATCGGCACTGGATTGATGTCATTCGTCCATTGAGGGTGGTCGGAATTAGGATTTTGAGACGGATAGCCCGTCAGACGGGCAATACGTGCTAGAAAACGTTTCAGAAATATCAGAAAATAAGTAGCAATGATTGCTATTCTGCGTAATTTAAAAGGTCAAAATATTCTGTAAAATTTCAAACGAATGCATACGCGACATTATCTACACTATAAACCCTAACTGAAATGTCTTGTGGTTATGCTGCACAGTCCCCATAATAGCCGTTCATTTTTTGCTTGAAGTTTTAGCTCTTGAGTAACATGTTGACTTATTTATGGCCCATGGTAATGGAATATCGTTTCTAATGAACATTTTGAATTTTTGACTTCAAAATAATGTAGATTTCTCTCTACCCCTTAAGGATAGCTCCAAGAAACTCTGATTTATTATCAAACTCCCCAACCAAGCAGTTTACTTTTTAAATTATATCGAAACTGTAGTCCGCATGCGTAGATAGTACAAAAATTATCCAGTGCGGCAGGGTCCTTTCCAGTGTGCTAGCCAACACAGTAAATTGGGATCCAACAGGCTAGATTAAAAGTTCCCGCTTGACGTTTCATTTGGGGTGTTATTTGTATGCAAATGCATTATCGCAGCAGTCAAAAGTCGATGCGCATTCCAAGACGACATTCGAGCGCTAATGTTAACTTTGCCATGTCATGAGCTATGTATAACAACTTGTCCGAATGAAATAACACAAACTCCTACCCAATATTTTACGCGCAAAACCAAACCCAATGTAATTTTACTTTTTTATTTCCTACAAAAATGTGGTATGTGCAGATCGCTTCGCGATTTTCAATAAAACATGTTTTTTTCGGGAACTAAATATCTATTTTAGCATTACGCAAAATGTTACAAGCTAACTACATATATCAACACAATATCAGTGACTCAGATAAGGACATGCACGATCAACCTTCGTTTACCCAAAGTCCAAGGATGAAGGGGCCATAACAACACCACGTAAACCAAGAGCAAGTTAAGCATCTTCAGATTTCGGTAGTTTAGGGTTAGACCCAGAGCTAGGGATAGATATTAGAGTGATTGTTACTATTACAGTCTGTGCTTACGTTAACATTATCGTTAGAAATACAGTAAAAACGGAAGTAGATTTTTTGCTTGGGGATCTGTTTTCAGTTTTGTATTAGTTCTGTGCAACAAATAGTCTGCCAAATTGATCAGGACATCCTGGGTAGATTGTAGGGTCCGACTTATCCCGTCAGTTGGTGGCCTCCCGCGACAGGGCTTTTAGCGCAAATCAACTGATTTATAGTGAAGACTACGTGCTAAAACCGTCCATCTCACTCTCTCCTCCCTCTCAGCTACCAATCCATTGTCGGGGCTGATTACTTGTACAAAGCGCAGTGTTGGTCTTACAGTATAGAATACTGACCATTGACAAAAATTCAGTCTAAAACTTCGGTTTAGGTGTACTCTTCGTTCGGCTTCACTGTTATGCTATTGCAGGAAAGGTTGCAGGTGGAACTTACAGAATGCATTCGTTTGGCGATTAGTGCTATGGTCCGATCACGAGTTAAATAATGTACAGTTTGAGCGATTCCCAAACTCTCGCGAATGAACCATGGGCCGCAGCTTTCGCCATATCTTTTGACGAACACCGGAACGTCAGTATCGTGTATTGCCATTTCAAGCCCGCTATCATATGTGCAAAGATACGTGTACAGAAATAGGGAAAACCAAGATTGGATTTGTCTCCGTGGGAAATGACACATGCCTTTACGAAGATAAGAAATGGCAGAATTCGAAAACCGCTTGATGAGTGCTAAATCGAATGTCCGCAAAACCTTCTTATGAAAAAAGGGGACAACTACACGTCATAAACATGAACATATTTACCAAAATAATAATTTACATGAACTCTGAGCATATGTGTTTCACGCACTTTATGGGAATATCTGTTGAAAATGTTGGAGTTACTACTTTTTTAAAAAATACTGCTCCCTCGATCGACTGATATATCTATCTGAGTCGCCACTTCCATACAGTTCTACGTGCTCAAACCGTCCATCTCACTCTCTCCTCCCTCTCAGCTACCAATCAATTGTCCGGGCTGATTACTTGTACAAAGCGCAGTGTTGGTCTTACAATATAGAATACTGACCGTTGACCAAAATTCAGTCTAAAACTTCGGTTTAGGTGTACTCTTCGTTCGGCTTCACTGTTATGGATAGGTATTTGCCTAGGCCTTTTGTGCAATATGCTCTCGCAGGAAAGGTTGCAGGTGTAACTTACAGAATGCATTCGTTTGGCGATTAGTGCTATGGTCTGATCAGGAGTTAAATAATATACAGTTTGAGCGATTCCCAAACTCTCGTGAATGAACCATGGGCCGCAGCTTTCGCCATATCTTTTGACGAACACTGGAACGTCAGTATCGTGTATTGCCATTTAAAGCCTGCTATCATACGTGCAAAGATACGTGTACAGAAATAGGGAAAACCAAGATTGGATTTTTCTCCCTGGGAAATGACACATGCCTTTACAAAGGTAAGAAATGGCAGAATTCGAAAACCGCTTGATGAGTGCTAAATCGAATGTCCGCAAAACCTTCTTATGAAAAAAGGGGACAACTATACGTCATAAACATGAACATATTTACCAAAATAATAATTTACATGAACTCTGAGCATATGTGTTTCACGCACTTTATGGGAATATCTGTTGAAAATGTTGGAGTTACTACTTTTTTAAAAAATACTGCTGCCTCGATCGACTGATATATCTATCTGAGTCGCCACTTCCATACAGTAACAAGAGGTTCTACCTAGAAATCGCGATCAAATAGAGACACAATCATAGATGTTATAAATTATATCACCTCAAGTAAAACAAATGTCACACACTAAATGAGCAGCTTACATGCATTTTCCACTATTTCAAAAATGTATTCGTAATATGATAAGCAAACAGCGATATTAATTAACCTTACGTCACAAATGCACTCAATTTTCTCGCCGCAATATTTGTTATCCTAGTAATTCGTAGTTTATGGCTATATGATGAATAAAATATCAGCGTTTTCGGGACATGTCTCAGATCGCACAATGCCACATAATTGAAATGGGGGGTACTGAGGAAGTAAGCAAACGCGAATTTTCCACTAAATATGGTTTGGCTAATCTACGATCGATTTTTCAAAGATAGAAGTGATTTTCCTATTACAAGTAGAACTGAACTGTACTGCTGAGCATTAATGGCTCACTGATATCCTTTAAAAAGCACGTATCTGATGGAGAGATTATTTGTAGTTAAAACACGTCATGCGCTTGAGCACAACTTTTGCGCTTGCGTTCGCCTGTTATGCCGGCGCCTGCCTGTCACTATTAGGTAGATTATCAGTTTTGAAAATATATTTAATTCTTTTACTCCTTCCATAAGTATGATATAACATGGTAGGCCCGGTTGTGTTAGCAAAATATGAACTATTTGAACGCAAAATGTATGCTTTCTGACTAACATGAGGTGCATGATTTTCATCGGTTCAACAATGACAATAAGCACTGGGGCGTATTAGACAGCTTAAACTAAAAATCAAGTAATAAGTATGCCAATGAATGACTGCACGACACCAGTAATAACATAACGTACCGAGCAAAACACAGCATGCGAGCTGTAAATTTTACTTGTCCGAGCATATATAGCTTATTAATAATAAAAAGCCTAAGTCAACGACAGCATGCTATGCTTATACAGACTTTGCATTTCCTTTGCGTGGGAAATTTATGAAAGACGCAAGTAAACGCAAGTAAAAGAAAAGGTATCTGTTTTTGTATAATATATACTCGAAAATATATATGGACAAGAACTCAACCAAAAGTGCATACTTTTCAAATAATCACCTTCACGCTATGTGGCCCAAACAGGCGGCTAGAAATAAGCCCGTTGAAAACCCGGAACCATGTCGCGACCAAAATAGTTTGGAAGATAATTTATCTTATTGTCCTGCATGAGTCATCTCTTAACAAATCTATGCTTGCGACTTTGCATTCTCTTTACACGGAAAATTTATAAAGGACTCAACTTACGACCGAAATGGGTACAAGGGAGAATAATTTAGTCTTTTTTTCCTGTGTGTTTGGCGAAAATTAGTCACGAATTTCATCGTGAGCAGTATCCTGTAGATTAAAAAAACAGCAATCGAACACATCCCGTTACAGCGAATAAACGTATAATTTGATAAGCGACAGATTCCTCTTTCTTTCTTTATACTGTTCATTGCTGAATGGGCCTTCGTACTTGCTTTTATTGAACTAACATCTTGACATTTACCCTCGTTCAGGACGAGGTCGGGGTCCTATTCACAATAACCAAGTGCTTGTATCCGAATTCGTGAAAAGCTGCATTACACGACTGTTCCCTCTGCGATATGTGAGAAGGCGAGACGATTTTCAGTTGGTTGAACTCCTAATAAACAGTTTAACATCGGTGGAAGTTAATGATTGTACCGCCTGGCGGACATTGCGTGAAGCAAACCTAATACAATTTCAATGTTCGATTGAAGTCCATAGACTTTCCTTCAAGTTGGTGATAAAGGTCAGACATGTGTTTGTTAATTGCCGTAGGGATTGCGTTGCGGCCCGCTGACTTCTAAAAATTAAACTGCACTTTGAATATAAAGCATCTCCTATTCTGCCTTGTTGATGTTTCAAATGGTAATGTGAAAAGTATGTTAATTTCATAGAAATGTGTTACATATCTAATGTACATTCTTTAATTTATAAAGGAGTGGGAATCTGTGCGACCCGGAGGTGTTCGTCAAAAAACACTTGCGAATCTGCAATTTCTATTGACACATGTGCATGCAAGAGCGACTGTCAACTATTTGTATGACAAAAGTCAGGCGAATACTCTTCGACTGACAGATCTGCGATTCCCTAACCTTGTTGGAATGATTTACCACGTAATGGATGCGAAGTATGACATGAATTATACATATTGGATTACAAGTGTATTAGCAAACTTGGACATTTTCGCTAAGGCAGCTTTCCACAATAAAGCTATAATGTCTTGCACAGTTGGCGACGGTATAATATAATGTGATCATACAACCAACGTTTAAATATCTTCCCGGAAGGGCCTGTAAAGGGAGATAAATAGGTTTGCAAAATAAAAAATAAAATTATTATTGGATGAAATTGTTTTTGTTTATTACGTATTGATATAAATCCTATCTGATAAGCAACAAACCAACTGTCGGTCTTAATCAAATTGTGCTTCATCCGCCTTTAGTATGAATAGTTCACTCGAGTGATCTAACTGAAATAACTGACCCTCACTGTCAGATATAAGATGTGGAACGGTTAAGCCGTTGATAATTCGTACAACTGTAAATTATCGTTTTAAACGAAACTGGAGCTTGAGACATTCCCATAGGCCTACAGTGTCCAGAAACGCAGACGACATATGCATTAAACTGCAAGCTCTGTCCGTCGTTTCCCACTCTTGAGGTTTCATCTGTGACCATTCAACAATGTGCCGATGCAGATGTATGTAACCTCGTTACTGCTAGTACACTCCGAAGTTCTATCTTTCTGTTAACCTCCCTCTTTTTGTTTTGGGTTGACAAGACAGGACAGATTCTCTTTTAATGCGTCTGTACAGAAAGCGAAATGCGAGACACACTACCAAATGCTTACTTGAGGTCGATTTAGACAATTCGGTCATAATCAAAAAGTGAATTTGAAACTATGCCTTCTGTAGCTCCCCTGAAAACATCAAATTTTTTTTCTTTGCGTTTTCCGCCCACGCACAGTAAATAAGGATCAAAAGTGCAATACGGAGGAGTCTTATTTTTTTTCAAGGAGAACAAGACTCCTGAAGCAGAGTACAAAGCCAGATCAAATGGTCTACTACAAGGTAGGATCTGGGATCATGTTGATTATTGTGCTTGCACACACTCTGTCTAAATAAATGTCCATTAAGATTAATGCACGAGTATTTTTGCGGGGGGGTGCAAACGACTGTCTTAGCCTGCGTCAACCATTTTTTTAATGTTCGTCATGTTTATCGTCCCTAAACCCGTTCGCCTGTGTCGAAGTTGAAACCGCCACTTCTGCCAGGATATTGCAATTTTGCCGACGAAATTTCTCAAAAAACACAATTCAAGGCGTGATGCCAAACACTTGAATTCCATGGCCAAAGCGGCTGCTGAAGTCGCAGAACAATAGACTAACCTAGGACTGACTGGGCGGAAATATATACGTAATGTACATTTATGGTTTTATAATTCCTTATGTACTGACTAACTGCATACATGGTTAGTGATGGCCTTGCTAAGGTAGGGCGATCTATTTTCGCTTCTTTAAAAATCGCCTCGCGGTCGTCTTATCGAACTAAGGCGTTTGTCTTCTCGCCATTACCAGAGGTCTTTGCTCCTGTTTGCATGCAAAACCCCGTGTGCTGCGAGTATCCCATATCAGCATCGACTACAATTCGCTAAATGGATTTGTGTCCTTTTTGGATGGAGTTGGTTGTAACTGCTTTAGACTTCAAATGAGTATCAGATGCTTACCGATCCCTCCTATATAAATACGTTTGTACAGAAAGCGACATGCGAGACACCCTGTTTAATGCTTACATGATGTCGATATAGACAATTTTGTCATAATCAAAAATGAGTTGGAAAACATGCCTTCTGTAGGTCTCCGAAAAGTATATAAATCACTTCTTTGAGTTTTACGTCTATGCACAGTAAATAAGGATCAGCACTGCAGTACGGAGGCGTCTATTTATTTTTCCTTCAAGGAGAACAAGAGTCCTGTACCACAGTATGGAGCAAGATCAAATGGCTAACTACAAGGTAGAATATGGGACTATGCTGATTGTCGTGCTTCCACGCAATCCGTCTGAACAAATTTTCACTATGAATAATGCATGAGGATTTTCCGGGAGCAGCGCAAACGGTTTCTTTAGCCTGTATCAACCATTTTTGAATGTGCATCATGTTCATCGTCCTTAAACCCGTTAGCCTGTGTCTAAATTGCAACTGGCACTTCTGCCGGGAGACTTCAATTATGAAGAAGAAGACACGATCGCCGGGACAAGAGCTTTATTAGCCTGACGTTTCGGATTCCCGCTCGAATCCATCATCAGAGACATAAGCAGATAAGGGTGGTTCATGCACATGTGGCTGCAGTAGTTATAGGATGCAGTAGCCATGCCACCGCATACCTATGAATGTTCACGGCTCCCTCCCCTTCATCAGGGATCGTTGCACGTGGCGTGATGGTCGATATTCGCGTCGTTAGTTGCTGCAATTTCATCACGTGCTTTGGATGTTGGTGTGATGATTGCTCGACCATCTGACGCGCTGACCCGCGTGTTGGGAAGAGTGTTCATCAGGGCGATCCCCGCGTGGCCAATTTCTTCGCCTAGAGGAAGTCTCAGCACGCTGTATTGAATGGGAAGATCATTGCACTTGTTAATAGACTGGGGGCCAGTGAACCATGCCTCAAGCAGCTCCCGGCTCACGCGGTTGTCACCTCTTGCGAGAATTTCGGCCTCGTCAAATTTGAATGTGTGGCCGGAACCCGTCGAATGAGCCGCAACTTGAGAGCTGACGTCATTTCTCCGCACTGCTGCAGCGTGTTCGGCCATTCGCGTTCGGAGCTGTCTTCCGGTTTCTCCGACGTAGTTGCTTTGTCCGCAACTGCGTAAGATCCGATAAACGACTCCAGACGTTTCTTGCCGTGGCAGTGAGTCTTTTGGTTTCATCAGTTGACGCCTGACTTCAATTATGCCGACAAATTGTCTCGCAAAACATCACAATTTTAGGTCAGATGTCACACATTGTAATTCCATGGCCAAAGCGGCTATTGATATCGCAGAGCAAGAGACAAATCTAGAACCTCCAGAGAGGAAATATAAAGGGTAATGCAATTTCATGGGTTATTGATTCCTCATCTACAGACTAACTATATGGATGGTCAGTGATTGTCTTGTTAAGGTAGGACGGATAATCGTCTCCGCTTCTCTAAAAATCGCTTTACGGTCATCTTGTGAGACTCAGGCGCTCTTCTTTACGCCGAACTAAGAGGCCTTTGCTCTTCTGTGAATGAACATTCCCGTGTGATGCAAGTGTCCCATGTCAACATCGACTATGGTTCGCTAAATGGATGTGTCCGCCTGAGACAAGACATGTGCTATTTCTTGACTTCTCGTGCTGTGCCGGCGTCGACGTTTATTTTGAACTGCGTGTTGCAGAAGTGCTTCAACTGATTTTCCGACGCTAAAGGCATAACTGAGGGACAGCGAAACCGCTTGACCACAGTACAAGCCACCGCATGTCTGAGGGTTTAGACGACTGGTTTTGTTCAACTTTTGCCTCTAATTCAAGAAAAACGCAGTTGGCCATCTTTTAAGGCGACCGAGTTCATTCGACCTTTGGTCTGCTTGAATTTGCCCTTTGATCACGAACCCCTGCTGGCGTTTTATTTATTGCTCGACGTGGACTGCAGCCAGCGGGTTAAAGTCTGAAGCCGCTTGATGGAAGCACAGGTTTTTCCGGAACACACACATTACCTCACTGCACCAACATGTGACAAGTGAAATCATTAGCTTACTGCATAGCAAACGAACGTGAGTAGGCAGACCGAGGGACGAATTGGGCGATGGACTTGGCTTTTGTATTTAATCAGAAGCAGCACGATGTTAGCGATGGAAAAAATCTGAGCTGAAGGTATTTAAGTCAGCTCCCCCATAGGCTCACCTCACTTATTTTGCTGAGAATGGGAGTACTTTAGCCGAAGATCATATTTTCTGCTGAGCACTGTTAAAAGCCAACATATAAAGTGAATTAAACCAAACGGGCATTCAACTGCTGCTGAGTCGTGGGTAGTCGCCCGCTTTTGGACGTTTTTAGTCAATGAAATTGAAAAAAATTGATACGCGTCTCAGTTGCTATAATGATTCCTATACGATAAAATCCGAAAGAAAGAAAGCACTGCCGAGCGTTTTAATTCTACCGTGTATATCATTTCTGACTTTGGTGTCGCCCAGAGCGTCCTACAGCCTTGGCAATTCAACCTCGCATCCGAATCTTTCCTTCTCGAACGTGTGCAGTAATATAAGAACAACTGTATCACCTGTCAAAATACGATACTACTAATACGGATCGACCAATTGCTCTGTACCCCAAGCTTCTGACGATCTGACGTAAACGTCTCCTGACCTAGACCACGTATTTGCCGTATTTGGCATTTTAATGTCGCTAACTAGCTAATATTCACCAACGCTAACTTGAAATTTCAATAAGAACAGAAGTCTACACAATAGGTTAGGCTTAGGGCAAATTTAGAGTTAGCCTCAGCGATTGGGATAATGTTGGAGATAGGGCTGTAGTGGTAAGTGACAGTTAGTTGTGTCTGCGGGTACATTTTCGGTTCAATTTCGAACCCGGCATGCGTTGTCTACGGAGGTCAGGATTCCCCGATATATTTGCGTAAGCGTTTTGAGTAATGTCCGTGTTTAGATATACGGTTAGTCGGCGTTCACCGCTGGATAAGAATAGGTCGCATGCGTGTTAGTGCTCGCTCGTCTTTTAAGAATCACGCTCGTTCGATGTGATCAATTTTCTTGCAAAATGGACATACCGTCTTCTGGTGTCTACAGTCTTGACGCAGAATATAATGCCGACCACAACAATAGTAGGATGATATTTGTTTTCAGCGAGCTGATGGTCGCTGTCTAGGTGTAGACGCGGCAGTGTTGACCAGAGAGCCACTTCAGATTCCAATGATATCAATTCATCGTTTGAATGATTCATCTGCTGAAGGCTTTGTCGCGAGCGGTCCTGATGACTGGCGATATCACAGGCTTTCTCTCATGAAAAATCCCTCTTTTCTGATTAGAGATTTTTCCGCGATATTTCATCGCACAGACCAACGATCAACTGCTGAACGAGCGTTGCGTGCTCGAAGTTGTCTGCCTTGATCTCTTCATACTTACAGTCCTGCATGGTCAGAAACAGATATAAAAAGTCGCTTATAACTTGTTTGGATTCTTGACGCATTTTACAAAACCGATAGCGACTGAGAAGTACGTTGTCGTTTCCTACCCCTGATGACTCTTTGAAGATCTGTAGCCGCTAGTAGATTGAGTGTATAGAAATAGCGTTATTCCAACCCTTTGAAATTCGTCCTGAGTAGTTTCAACTTAAATGGGATGTCCAGTACAATCGTGGGTGACAAAGTCGATGGTAGTTCAAAATAATTCTCAAATGTCTTCCTCACTTGCAAGCACGAGTCATTTGAGAGTTTATGGCTGTTCGTTGGACAGAAAGGTAAGGGTTTATACAGCAATTAAGACATGTTCGTTAGGCTGCTTCGTCAATGCTATGCACACAAAACAGAAGGTTAATTGAAAATAGGACGTGAACTGAGTACGAGAGGCAGCACAAGTGGGGAGGCTTTTGGAAACGGTCGGTTATATGGCAGGTGGACTGTCATAGGCTGTCATGGGTGGCCGATTAGCAGAACGAAGGCGTGAACAGGGGTCCTGATCTTGATCATTCGCTTGTCACGCGTTTGTGGCATGGCGACCTGACAGCCCGGGCAGCATTCGCGGCACCGACCACATCCAGCACACCCACCATGCCCAGCCCCTCCATCAATTCGTCGTCCTGTGCGTCCATAACCACCACCACCACCACCACCACCACCACCACCACCACCACCACCACCACCACCACCACCACCACCACCACCACCACCACAACCATCTCCGCAACTGACAGCGATACCACCGACTTCTCATACTCATACTGTCCGCACATCGGCCTGCTCGGTCACTTGCGAATCCAACGCACAGAGATTGGCAAACAAGTGACTGAAGCACCAACCTGCACCCATGCACCGCGTTGGCCTATTCAACTACATGCAAATTCACGAAAACCTGCGGCGTTCAACCGCCGCCTGTGCTACACCGCGACTTTCATCCTCACCAGCATCTCATCAGACATCAACAACACCCATCGAATACATACAACTCCTACCTCTCATGCAGGTGGGAAGTGTGCGTTTCGACTTGGTCTACGAAGGGCTCCTGTTGCATGGGTGACTATAGCTTGAGATTAGCCCGACGCGTCAAGCGCCGCGCATCGGAAGGCTGCTGACGGACGCCTCAAATCAGACCAGGCAGTCCGTCCAGTTTTGTTTGTGTGTTGGCGTGCACCACCAGCAGCAGCACCATCAGAGAAGAGCGGTTTTGGTAGAAGTGCATCTTCCATTGGCCACTCTGACTTAGCCGTAATTCCCTCAACATGGCGTGAGTGCAGGAATCCTTGATCTTGGTGATCGTTAAGGAGGATGCGGACGATGAATCTTCCGGCGATTTTGAATAGCTAGATGCCCTGTGCTAGGAACAGAGTTGCCGAAGCCCCTTGCGGTTGTACAGATGGACGAAATTTGCAAATCTGACCAAACAAGTTGCTAATTATAAACACAGTATGAGCGGAAAAACTGCCCGCAGCCTTATCGAATGTCCACAACTGCAATTGCAAAATAAAACTCATATCGAGGTATATAGGCGTTTTGACGGAGTAGATTAGGCGATTTGAGTGAATATATTCGTAGAATTACTATAAACTCTTGCGATTCGTCGACAGATCAACAGTCTGATGTTCTATTAGTGCCGCATGAATAGTATGTTCACGATTTCTCCTGGAGAAAACGACGTTTCAGTTCTACTGGATGATATACTTTGGGCGCACCCATCGATTCAACTTTGGCTAAAAAGAGAACAGTCAGGTTGGCTCCCCTTGGTTGCATGTGCTTTTAACTATAAGGCCAGACGGCAATATTCAACGCAGCGCAAATCGTGAGAAGATGCAGCCCGTCCAGTGCGTAAGTTCTGAGTTATTTCGCACTGAAAAACAGGAGGCATCAATTCGTGATTTCGCACAAATAGCAGAGAGGATCTGTTTGGTTGATTGCGTTGAGGTAAGCCTTAGCATTTTCGAAATTATCTTGCACCAGACCGCGTACTCCGATCACTGCTAAGTTAATGGCTGAAAGATGATCAATGCTCGCGAAACTGACGACGGAGAAGCAAAAGATTTTCGTCGTAGGCCCATTTTAAGTAAACGCGTCAAGAGAACTTCTAAGAAGGCGCCTAACTTAGAGCAGCTGACGCCTGTGTCCTCTTCTCCAAAAGTCTCATCCTAAACGGATAGCGCAAAGGCAAACGGCTTCCCCTGGCCACATTTATGTGTATTTACTCCTTAACCTTCCTCAATGGCAGTGTGTTATTACCGACAGAGACAAGGTAGACTGGAATGGCTATTGCTGGCTTACTAGTGGTCGTCAGCCAGCCATACCGAGCCACAAAGTGTGGAACACCTGAGGCTGGAACTTACGCCCAGTTAGTTAGAAGTCCACGCCTCTAACCACTGGGCCACTAGCCCGTTGCCCTGTCGATTTCGATCGGCAATATACAATGGTAGGGGGTCGCTGACTGATAGTTCATACGGAACTCATTCGTTCCATTGTGCCTTACGGGCTCTCTCTCTCGAGCCCAACCAGCAGCCGCACAGACGTCTGAATGCAGATGATGTGTGATTAGTTTGTACAAGTGCTCGACTACCTGCACTGTTGCTGATCAACTGCACATGCTGTTTTGCACTGCCACAACGGCCGGAGGCAATGGACGCATCCGCCAACGAACCCCTGAGTGCTGACTCCACAAAACCTCATAATTTATACATTAAAAAACATGAGAGCGCCTTAGAGGAAAGAAACTAACCACAGGAGTCCTGGCAAAATCTTGAAAAACAGACGAATCCACAATTCCGCAAATATGCCCATGTTACACTTAAAAAATCAAGTTGGCGAACACGTGTTTTCGGTAATTTTTCGTCAGGCCAATACAATTACATGAAGGAATGAATATGTACAATGTTAACAGTGTTTATAGATGTCTCAAGCGCTAGGTCGGCGGGTGTTAATCATCAGAGCTAGAGGAGGGCGGTAAGCGAGTCTTTGACTGATGTTCTTGGATTGAGTACTCGGAGTAACAATCATCGTAATTAGGGATTTGAGGCGGCATGGATTCATCACTTGGGGTTGGCGTTGGCCACGGCAGAGAAAGCGCTTGTGTCAGAGTTTTCTGACAGCATAACAACGGATTCCCTAAACGTATAGCTACTGCCTCAGCTGTAGCTAGCACCTGTTGGCGTCGGCCTTTAGAGAAGAATGTTGTTGTCCGGTAGTCAAGCTGAAAAACTTTCTTGGCATCGACTCGGTGATTCGTATCGATTAAATGTGCGATAGAAGAACTCGAAATCGACCGGATCTCACCTCTGTCTAGCCAGGCGGAAAAATTCTCACGCACCCTCTTTACCAGTCCTCTCGTTGTGCGGCCGATGTATCCTGCCCCACAGCAGCAAGTGAATGAATAGATGCACATTGATGTGGCCTCCCACGGTAGTCTGTCTTTATCTCCCAAACGTAGGAGGGGAGAGTTTGTGAAACATACGCGTAAATTCGCCGCAGGGAATGCCCTCGTGATAGCTGTCGTTAAGCGCCGTCGGACTAGTTCGCTCTCTGCGTCTACTGCAAAAGGCAATCTTATGAATACATCTTTCTTTTCCGCAGTCCCAACAGTGGGCTTTTCGACATGTTCCTCAATATTTCGGAGGATAAATCAATCTGGGTTGTTCCGCAGCTGTTTAAGTTCTTCTTCAATAGCTTCAGGTGAGCAGATGCGTCTCACTCTAGCCGCCAATCCCTGGACTAAATTCCGTTTGATGTTTAGGGGAACACGATTGGGGAAATTAACGTATTGTCCCGTCCGGGTTTTCTTTCGGAACAGCCTGCGTTGGATAGACCCGTCCTCTTGCCTGTGCAGAAGGACATCTAGAAAGGCAAGTTCGTTATCTGCCTCGGTCTCTGCAGTGAACTTTAGCGAGGGTTGCGCACTTTTGAACTTTCAGACAAGCTCCTCGTTATCGGTGGCACCATCCGCCAGGCAGAAGATATCGTCCACGTACCCACCGTAGAAGTCGAGGTCATTAATGGTCTCCTGCAGGCTTATTTTCTCGACTGTGCCCATAAAACATTTGCAAGGAACGGTCCAAGCGGTGATCCCATTGCCGCACCATCTACCTGCCCGTGTAGTTGACTATTGCACATAAATTGGACATTTTGTGTACAAAGCGTCAGTAATCCTTGAAGCGTTTTCACAGACATGTCTATGGGGTAGTTTGTATCAGGAATAACATTACAAAGATAGTTTACTGTTTCTGTTACGGGTGCGTTGGTAAACAGCGATGATACATCCAGTGATAACATCCTCCGTCCGCCAACGTTCATATTTTTGATAGTTTCGACAAACTCAAAGGAGTCTTTTAAACTTTGAGGGTATAGGTAACTTTGCAATGACTTCAGTCTTTCCACTAGCCATTTTGCAATGGTATGATAGGGCGAATTCCTCATATCCAAGATTGGACGTAGAGGCAGCCCTTGTTTGTGAATTTTAGGAAGGCCGTACATTCTTGGTATTGTCGAGCCCCTCCCCTTCCCAAAGCTCCAGAGTACTCAACACGCTGACTGCGTCGTGCAGGCGGCGTGGGAACAAGTACTTAGACTAACCCTACCCCCGAAACATATCCAAATCCTGTCTATAACTCGCAACTTCATAACCATGTAATTTTTTCGCCTGACGATGAAAGATATATTTGTAAAACTTGTTAAATATTTGATATTCTAATGTAGTGACCAGGTGATGTAAGTGTATGCAGTCTGGGCAGCACAAAAATAAGGGCAAAGCCTAGTAATGCAAGGAGAGTTAAGACACCTTTTTAAGGGGGCGTATTGTGCACAGGACCCGAGGTTAACCTCTCAGGCGGCAGTAGCCACTAGGTGATGCCAGATGGCAATTTTCGGAAACCAGTATTGATAACGAAAGAACGCTACCAAGCATACACTTGGTGCTCAAGCGCGCAAAGCGCAGTCAGCCGCCTATTATTCGTACGAGAATACGCGTGAAACTACCCTTCGTTTTGATAAATCTTGCATTCCCCAATCTCTCGCGGATTGTGGGACGTGACATATATGCACACGCTGATCATGACATGACAAACTTGGAGTATCGTTGCATGACCAAATGGTTATCAGTTTGTTCGACCCGCTTTCTAAAAACGTCCTATCATGTCGCGTACATCCGAACGAGTGAGAACTGATGTATTTTAGTAAAAAAAATAGGAAGGTATTCCGTCTGCATTTTACGCACGCTGCATGTATGCAATGTGTTAGTTATTTATGCAGAAAACATCGGACAATACATAAGTAATTCAGGTTCCTTTATTTATTATACATGCCCATTGCAGTTTAAGTAGATATTTCATTAAACCAAATACTTTGCCACGTTCTTAATTTTTAGTCACACATTCTCCGACAAAACATTTATACAAACAGAAATTTAACAAATTCACGCGACTACAAAATCGTATGCACCACAATCTCTACTTCTAAATCTGTAATCACATTTGTGTGAGTCAGCGAGAGATGTGCAAACATGCAAAGAAATATTTTACAGAACGCAAGATATAATCTGCCTATATGAAAAACCCTGAGTCTACGATAAGGTACTGCTCTACGACAACACCGTCAAGACTTAAGTATAGCCACCGCTCTAAGCACCTGAGCAAAGTGGTCCCACTGACTGCCGTGAGTTAAATCAAAGTCGGGTGACGCTACCCACGCAGTCGCTCACTTTTTCAACAGTCGATCTTTTTGCCTGGTGTTGGGGACTTTATTCATTCAAAATTATGTGCAAAAGTTGATGTGTGTCATGGACGGCAGGATTTTTGGATGGATAGCAGGGGTTCATGTCCAATTTATTAGCGGCCAGCCGATATATATGCTGTCCCACTAAGATAATCGTTCTCGTTCATGTTCAGAAAAATAACCGTGCAGATTTTTGCAGAAAGGTGAATAGGGCATGTGAAATATCTTAAACATCAGTATCCGATCTAGAGCTATCACCTTATTTTAAACAGCTGCATTCTTTACGCCAGACTGACGCTAATTTGGCCCCAAGATCAAAAGATCTAACATACAACTTTATCGGTGCGTTGTCACTTTAAATGCTAACTGTTTTTCCTTAAAGTTAGGCCAGATTTTGACCTGTGTGTGCGATGGCTCAGGCCAGTCTGTAATCAGACAGACAAGTAAATGTAGCATCTGGTTTTCGTGCGCGCTGGAACTAATTACGCTTTCTTTCCGACAGTTGGGTTTAAAATAATTGTCTTAGTTTTAGTAGCTATGTGATGCATTTTCAGTTACGCGTGCAGTGTAAAAGTCGGAAACATTATATGTTATGAAAATAAAGTACCATAGTATGCCAATGAAAAGACACCATATATAGTTTATAAACAGATATATTGGATGCACACTATATTGCAAATTCAGTAATAACCAAAAAGTAAAAACATTCGAACGTTTTTAATGCTTATGTCGTGGGTCTGGAAACTTTTATAACATTTGCGCTAGGATCGATCTGCTAATAGTCCTTATTTGACCTTTTCCTAACTACGTTGGAATATGTTCTTTTATTCTTTTGGGCAAACGCCGGCTCGTGCGACCAATATATTCCGCCCCACAGAAGCACGTGAAGGAGTAAATACAAACAGAGGCGGTCCAAGCTAGTAGTATTTCCTTGCTCTTTACGCATAGATTGGAACTAGTGAAGAACAGTACACGAGTGTCAGCAGCTGGAGAATTCTGTGATACAGCTTGAGTTAGGCGTCTTCGTTAAAGTTCACTTGGCGCATCCCCTTGAAATGATACCCTGATGAAGAGAATTTTCATTCCTTTCGTCATCGTCGGGGGCTTTGGTGGTCCTTTGGTCATGTCCTTGGCAATGAATCGATCAAGATACTTGTTCTGGCAAAAAGGCTTTCGGTGATCCTAAGCTCTTTAGCAACCCTGTCAGCTAAGCAGATTCTGCTCACTCTGTCTGTCAAACCGCGGACGTTCACCGGTACGAAACTCTCAAGACGGGGTGTATTGTCCGAACCATGTTTTATTACGATAGACGCTATATCGAATGCTCCCGTCAGGCCTTTTACTCAGAAGCACATGCAGAAATGGAGGTGAAAAGGACTGTTCTTCTGCCAGAGTGAAGGTGATTGATTGGTGCGCCTGATTTATGCCATATGGTAGACTTGAGATGTCACTTCGTTTTGGTGCAATCGCGAATATATCATCCACGTACCACCCATATTATTTCAGACCGTTGGTCTCCTGACGTAGCTGGGGAAGATTCTAGGCTGCTCATGAATGTATTCGCCAAAAGCGGGCCAAAGATCGAGCCCATAGCTACGTTATCTGTCAACATAGATTGTTGTCCAATGGCAACTTCACATTCAAAGTACACCTTAATAACAATTACTGTAGGGCAAACTCTGGCATTCCTGTACCTTGTCGAATGTGGGAAATGAAATCCCAAAGGTGATTAAACATTGGCTCTATGGGCCGGCCGTATGATCCACTGGCTAATTCAATTAAAATCTAACATGTGTGGTCAGTATTGACAAATGTTTTCAAACGACAGCGGACCTGTACCACCAGTATTTAGCTCAAAAGATTTTAACTCAATGAAATGGTTTGTAGTGCTTGCAAACATTATCCTTTTCGTAAGAAAACGAAAGAAACTGTTGATTTGAGATGGCGTCTTGTCACAATATGATAGTAATTGCCAATATAGCAGCAACGGTCCATTCAGTGGTGCCCACTTTGTCTAAGAACTGGCCTAGCGATCCTTTCTGATTGAATATGTTTACACTTACTAAGTGACCAAAGACTGTAGTGAGGTATACACTATACGAAAAATAGTCGGCCGGCGGGTTTTTGGCGGTAATTAAACAGTGACAAGCATGCAAACATTGACTAGTCCTGCTTTCTTGTCTTCTTCAAATTTCATAGTCTAATGAAGGATATAATTCAGAAATACGGTCCTATGTTCGTTCTATATTTGTCAGCGTATAAGCTCGTATATGGTATATATGGGAGGCCTCAGTGGTGGACCGACTGCGCCAGGTGCGTCTGTGCGCATGTTTGTGTTTCTGCTCCCAGCCGCTGGTGGTCAGGGTTATGATTGGCTGATTGAAGGCAGAATAGGCCCGAAACAGTGCTGTATCAATCTACCCGCATCCTCTGTCGTCCCTCCTCGCTGATATATATATATATATAGTGGTAGGGGGCGCTCACCGATCGTTCATACGGAACTCACTCGTTCCGTTGTGCCTTAAGGGCTCCCTCTCGAGCCCAACCAGCAGCCGCACAGCGGCGCATGATACATAGGCAGAATAACATTACCGAGAAAGACAAGGGAGACTGGAATGGCCATTTCTGGCTTATTAGCCGTCGTCAGCCAGCCATACCCAAGCCCGAAGTGTGGAACACCCGAGCCTCGAACTCGCGACCTGTTGGTTTAGAAGTCAACGCCTCTACTCACCGGGCCACGAGCCCGTTGCCTTGTCGGTTTTCGATCGGGAATATTCAGCGGTAGGGGACGCTCACCGTTGGTTGGGCTCGAGAGAGAGCCCTTAAGGCACAACGGAACGAGTGAGTTCCGTATGAACGATCGGTGAGCGCCCCCTACCACTGTATATTCCCGATCGAAAACCGACAAGGCAACGGGCTCGTGGCCCGGTGAGTAGAGGCGTTGACTTCTAAACCAACAGGTCGCGAGTACGAGGCTCGGGTGTTCCACACTTCGGGCTGGGGTATGGCTGGCTGACGACGGCTAATAAGCCAGAAATGGACATTTCAGTCTCCCTTGTCTTTGTCGTTAATGTTATTCTGCCTATATATATATATTTTACGATCTGAGATAACATAACCTGAGCCCATGTCAGTCATCATTGACTTGAGAGAATGGTTTACATTTGCCTATTTCTCGTTTCATAACGGCAGCTTCGACTGAAACAGCTATTGATCATTTCCTGTTTCGGTTGGTGGGAAAATAGAATGTGACTAGACGATCTCTATCCATTGATCCTCAGGTGAATGCATGCACGAAACGCGGAGAACATAATCGGATCCCCAATTTTGGTGGACAACAGTCTCGACAAATTATTTCCGCTAGCATTCGTGGAAAAGCAGAATTCAATTCAGCGAATCGGATTTTGGATGGACGGCTCTAATGAAGTAAAACATAATGCAACGAAATTCGCATCTAACGGTTGTTAAACTTTTATTTATTTATTTATAGTGATCATACACACGCGGTTATTCAAAAACAAGCCCCGGCAATGAAACACGAGCCAGAATTTCTTACGAAATGTCGGAATCCTCTCTCAAAAGCATAAATATGCTCAGAATCTTATTGCATTTTTGAATTAATGTCTTCTTTGTCTTTCAAAGCGATGCGAATTTGTAGACGTGGGGTGCGGTGGGAACATGGCGATCAGAATCATGCGCTTCACGTTAACAGGCGTGTCCGCAGGAATGACGACGAATTAATTTTACGACAGGAATCAGCCAAATACCCTCCAATTGACAGGCCCCACATTTATACATTTCTGGCGAATGGCCTATCACGATATCATTTGAAATGCTAAAGGCGAAAATGCAACTTGGACAAAAAAAACTCCAGCGAAGCCAAGCGCGCTGGCTCGAGAGGCCTTCCACAAGAGTGCTTTAAGAGTTTGCATATCTGACTAAATACTAATCTCATGTTCTCGTTATATCAATGGTGGGATCCGTCTGCTCTTTGCTATTTTATGGCAAAAACAAAAAGTTGTAGTAATATTTTCTGGTTCCTTTAGTCAATTAATAAAATCAGACTTAAGTTTGCTTCCCGCAGCTTATTGAAAAAAATTTTTAAAAATTTGTTTAAATAATTTTTCAGACCCATATAATAAAAACAATGGGTATTCTCAGTCAATATTATCCTGATCAATTAAGAATCCTATATTATTGATTAAGTTCAGAGATGATTTCCATGTAGAAATCGAAGAAGTTAAGTCCGGCAAACGCACGCTTTTTATTATCCATCATCGGGCTTGCAGAGTAATATAAGGTAGGGTACAATAGGAAGCGTTAAACATCCAACGACAGACAATATGGGGGAAAGTGGTTGAAGGGTGTTCAGAGCTCAGTGGTCAGATTCTAGGTCTGACGGTGGCTTAGATTGGGGGAGGCGAGAAGGCCTCTGGCGATTAGCTGTCCGTGTTTCATCGCTTTAGCTCTATGGGTTGGGTGTGTGGACTCGTATGCTAGGTTTACCTTCGTCCAGGGAAGCTTTAGCGCTTGTAGACTATGCGAGCACAAAGCTGGGTTGGCTAACCGTATGGCCGCTGGTTATGCCGTCGCAAGTATTCGCTAACGCAGTTACTTGGCGTATGTCGCCGACACTTTATTGATGACTTGGAATACTTGGTTGATGTCTACGGGTGGACGATTTCAATCAAGTGAACACAATAGAACTGAAGATGGACTTTTCCACCGTGATTTGCCATGGCAGGCTGATGCTGTCGCATCCGCTTATATATACGTCTAGTTGTTCGACCAATATAACCTGTCCCACTGGAGCAAGTGTAGGTGTGAATGCACATTGAAAAGATCTGTGCCGGTAGTATAGAAAGTATAAATATTTCATCGACGATCAAAATCGAGGCGTGACTAAGACACTAAATATGAGAATGGGCCGTAGAAAATGATATGGGGCCCACATTAAAACTGTATACACGAACAGGGGGCGTGTATGGGGGGCTCCATTAAGTGTTACGGACGAGTGGACGTGTAGGTTTCCATTTTGTTTTTTTTGTTTAGGCTATGTTTTGATTCCCAGTTATTAGCAAAGATCGCTTATAGTACTGACAGGAATGCATGTCCCTCATGGAGGATTGATAGAATTTGTTTCAAAAACTATCCTAACCTCACTGCACAGACTGAAGAGATTACTGTTATACACTCGTTGGAGAATCGACCTTTTGTATGATACTCAGTGGTCAAAGTCAGCCGAAGAGTTTTTATGTCATATTCCATGAAGTTTTGCAGCAATATCATAGAAAAATCTTTGCGGGTAATGGATAAATTCCACACTTTGTATGTCGACTGGGCAATTGCCATAACTACAAGTTGAAAATTAATGGTTCGCAAATAGCGCATCGTTATTAATTGTGATTTTACTGAGGCACAAACCCCAGTCTTGCCACATCTGTAGATGTTTCAAGCCCGAATTTAAAGCAGTCGAAATTCGTAAAACTAGTTGACACGTAAAGCAATTAAACGTTGGAAGACAATTACGTCTTCTTCAAATTTCGTTGTCTAATGAAGGATATAATGCGGTTTAAAAAACCGTTTCTATTTCTCAAAAATGCGGGGCTCGACTTTCCGTTACACTTCCATCGAAGTTTGTCAAAGTAAAAGCTGCAAATGTTCGATGAAAAAAAATCATACATTTCCATACGCAACTAAGAGAAGACCATATGCCGTGCATACAATCTAGCAGTGAACTTGAGCCTCATTGTTAACTTTAAAAACATCATTAGTAAATGCAGAGGAGAAATTTTGCACGAACGGGCCTTTTCACAGTCTTAAATCTTCTATAATTAGAAATATTTTTAAAACCCATTCGCACAATTTCATCTACTCGGTAATTAAGAATTGTCAAATGCGTGAAAGAATGGACATTGTTGTCATTCGTTGTACGAAGTATATTTGAATTTATGCAGACATCGAGAAACCATAAAAAACCTTCACACTATTTAAGTAGTCTTCTTTACAGAGGTTACTTTTTCGTCGGTCCAAAATAAGCTTGTTCAAATGTTGGCGTCCCGAAGTAAATGAAATATCCTGAGATTATGCTGCTTGTTGGGTAATATTACAACACTACCCAGGTAAGCATTTCGAGTGAAAAGCGCATTTCAGAATTTCGATTAACATTTCTTGAGTTCGCGCGCCCACTGCACTTGGAAAGCTAGTTGAAGCTAACGTAGTCCAAAAGGCATCAACCAAAACATCAAATCCAAGACCAAAGGACTGTTAAAGTAATGTAAGCGCAAACATTTTGATAATCTCTACATTTACGTTATTTTATAAAAACCAAGGGTAAGGTCACATAATAGACAATTGAGAGGATAATGAAAAATAAAGACAGAAAATAAAGAAAACCGTAGCGATAATTTGCAGACTACCCGATCGTGCAAAACGTGCAAGCTGCTCTTTTGTTTATGTCAAAGTGGTGTTTAGTGATACAAATCAAGTTTTTGCATAAATTTAATCCTCGGATTAATTTTGCGCCAGTAATGCTTATAACATGAGTTAGGTTATCAGTGAGTTCAGATCGAGGGGCTTAGTATTAAGTGCACATGAGCAATGAATTTATTGCTTTCATATCTGTTTTCACAATTGCCCAGTTGGTTATTTTTATTGGTGTTATGTGTATGCGATATAAACCGTGACGACATGGCGATGGTCTCAGACCATGCACCGTTTACAGGGTATACTTTAATTTCCTGCTTGGGCGTGTGCCTGTCCGCTTTTTCTTGGTTAATTTCCTTCTTTGCCAACCTTCACAGTGTGACGCTAAAACGTCCTATGATTTTTGAAAATTCAGTTATATTGTTCAAATGACCACCTCACCATACTAATGTTGAAGCACATGTCGGAAGAAAAGTCAGCGTATGGTTGTATCCTGTGTTGCGTTTTGAGCATAATAATACTGCCAGTTTATGACGCATTGCAACAGAGTACTTAAATTATGACGTGCGCTCTCTTCAATCTGGTTGGTTATGAATTTTGCCTGTCCAATGTCGCTTTGTGTTTAAAGTTTTGGAGCAAGAGTGCATGAAAGAAGTAAAAAAGCAACTTTGATTACAACATCAAATAAATCATTACAGTGTGCGGCTTGTGGTGGTAGGTTTTGTTAGGAAAATCAAAAGGCTACCAGTCATTTACATAAATTTCACAGCAATCGGATCACGTCGAATAAGCCGCAATTTCAAAGCCAGCGTCATTTGACCGCACCGCTGCAGTGCGTCCAGACTTTCGAGTTGGGAGCTGTAGCCTGGATTTTCCGGCGTATTTGTCTTGTCCACAGCTGCACTAGATATGCTAAATATCTGCAGACATTTTTATCGGTCTCAGAACTTGACGCATTATAGTTACATTCGGTCTGTGTGCAACGCAAACCTCAAGTGGCGCGGTCAGGCGGTCGCCAGTTTTCGAGACATTCTTGACATACTGAAGCGCTCGTCAAAATTTGGGGTCCACGCAATTCGGCCTTTAGCTGTGAAGACCCATCTGATATATTGTAGTTCGGCGATTTTATCTTGTAGCTCACTGCGGTGCGTTTTCACACGCTGATAGAGCGTTTTTACATAACTGCGTTTGTAGCTGATTGGATGGTTGTTGAATTTGGCTACTCGCATTGTATTTATCGCTTCTTTATCCGGTAACGCATCTTATTAGGCACATGTGGAAGAGGATCGTTCTCCACGCGTAAATGTCGTCAGAGATAAGGGAAGGCAATTTACGCTGGAACTCATATTCCCGAAAACGCCTTGGGGATGGTAGACAACCATTGAGGAAAATAATTACACGAATGATTTCCGCAATTATCGAAAACTTTTTTCAAGAACTAAAGCGCGGTGTATTGAAACTCTTATGAATTATTTATTTCTCCTAAATGGAAAAACACACATGCGCAAGTGAACACTAGGGGCGACACTGACATACAAAATCATCCGAAAACGCCGCAACGAACAGTTGGGATCACAAGCGGGAGTACTATTGGTAAAAAACGTATTTTCTTCACAAGGATGACGGCATTTTGTTGTAGCTTCTGAGAAAGAATTCAAGGTGCGCAACGCTTTAGACGTCCGCAAATGCTTATTTAGAATCCTCTCAGCAGTTGTCATGAGATCGATTATTTATAGTACCCCTATCTCACACGTGTACATCACGTTCTATGCTTTTGTATTCACATTCGTACAGAGATATGTGTATGTTATCTTATAGGCTTGCATGTCCTATCTTCCACCAAAATGTGCGCATCAGAAACTGCCTAGTCATACGAGATATAAATAAATATTCCTTGTTAGAAGCGTGTTTAATTGACTCAGTTATGCTGTGATTGCTCGATTTCTCCTATTTGAATGCGTAGTGTATCTAGTAACTCAATCATTCTTTACAGTGTGGATTCAGTGAATTACTGTCTACTGGCGACTGCAAGCCCATATCCTTTTTGTTAGCCTAAATGTCCAAGGTCTCTGCTCTTCGTAGCATTAGATATCCACTTTCATTTATTTTAATGTTTACTATAATATTTGCGCATATAGATACTTGGAATTTGATGCTTCGTAGCCCCTGTGTTAATTTTCTGTAACAAGTACCTCTGTTGGCGCAGAACACCGACTATGCCACGGTCTAAGTCATACAGAATTACAATGTCATGTTTCCGGATTCATGCCACTGTTTAGTAGTATTTTGTGAAAAAAGAAATGCAACATGTCATATATTTATTGATAATGTAATAAGTGATCACTGTGCAACATGGATCTAGTCATATGTGCAAAAGGGGAGGCGCCACTTTATATCTTGACGACGCATAAATGCCTCAGCCTGATGTATCGCCTTATACAACCATGGATTTTGTTTCATAAAAGGGCTGTCTAACATATCAAGGTATATTCTTTCAAAAATATGCGGCAAAACGTGTATCATGCGAATGACATCACTCCCATTTGTCTGATCCTCGGGATATAGCTCAAAGCGAGCCTGGCCAAAGACATTATCATACGAAAAGCCGAATAACGTCGAATTAAACCCCAAGTTCTTTTCCGGAAATCGCAGTATGCCAGTTTGTGGCTAAAAATGAGGTAATATATACATATTATTTTCCAATCACCCCTATATGCGTTGAGATCAGTTATTTAAGTCAATACAGTATTACGTCAAATATAGAAGAATGAACAAAAAAGCATTTGCTGGCTGCTATGCTCACGTTTAGGACAGTGGATTTACCCGCCGTCTCAAAGTTAAAATAGTTTGCTGGTTAACAATTTTCGATTTGAAATACGACCGCTTTAGTTTTAGTGTCGTCAGAATATACCAGCGCAGGAAAGAAAATCTGGCTTCGTACGAAATTTAAGAATAACAGTTAAAAAGTAACCAAAAATAAAAAGGTACAATTCCTTAATGGTTTCAACGTACAATCTTTATAAATGCGAGTTCAACCCTCGGAAATGTAGCGTTGCAAAGCACATTGTATTTGTTTGGTGAATTTGACAGGTATGTTTCACATTCGTGTGTACGTCCCGTTCTGATAAACACTAAATAGCATTTTCGTTTTCCAAATTCGGTATAGTATGAAGGCATCTCCACTGTAACCAGCTTGCTTAGCAAAAAGTGAAAAAGATTGACGAATTTTGTTTTTGAACGATAATTGTTGCAGCTCAGGCGTTTCCGGTTTTTCGAATGTTGAAATGCTGTAGTATTTAAAAAACGGCTTATCTAAAGGAAATTCAAATTCAAATGCGAAACACGGACGGCAGCTAATTTAGTGCAGGTTGAAATTGCCTTATTAATGTAATTGATTTACGTTAGTAAAATATATAATAACGGCATTTTCTTAAGACTTGATATATGAGGTTCAACCACATAAAGTTCTTCGGGAAAACGGATGCCACGTGTGAAACAAAAACTTGCAGAGTAAATCTTAAGAACGTTATCGTGTGAACTGCAAGTGGTCTTACAATTTAGAAATGCTAAATCTCCTACGCTTACAACTTTATCTCATATTTAAAGTCATATCACTTTATTTAAAAGGGCTGGTATCCCTGCATCGTACCATCTGAGTCAAACGTGCTATAAAGGACGAACGAAGTAATAAGCAATCCTTTCCACATCACCATATCGCGAAATACCACCGGCTATTAGCTCCTTATGTTAAAATAATACTGAAATTAATCTCATTGGCGCGTTTATGTGTGGACGCTGATGTGCTTGTCAAAGCTTATATTATTGGAGCACTCAATGTCGTTTCTATTTGAAGTTATATTCTAAGAGAACACTTTCCTCTTGCAGACTTGTTATTATGGTAAATGGTGTTCCAATTACGAAGTCAGGCATGTTTAATTTACAAGTACATGATGTGTGAGAGTCTGTTAAGACAGATCTATAATTTCCCGATTACAATCTCCGAAGTGCCAACATTCTGCAAACCAATTTCTATTAACGTTAACGCCAAATCCGCTTGTAATAACACGTGCGCAGTACAAGCGGTAAGGGTCGGAATTTAAAACATTTCATTTGAATATGGGAAACTACACTTCATATAATTCAGTCATGAAACAGGTTGTTCGCTTCTACTCGGTAATTAAAGTTAACGTTAACAGTTTTAGACAAGAGGAGACGGCGATTTTCCTACTGCGTCAATAGGTTCCATGCGAATTTCTGCATACGAGTCGCACGTATACCAAGTGTTCCTCATGTCATCTGCAGAAACATTTCGTTGTTGAACGATAATTATTGCAACTAATGCGCTGCCGGTCTTTTGAATGCCACAGTGCTGTAAATTGCCAAATTAGACAGGTTTGTTAAATTCAATACAATCTCAAATGCACACTTGGACAACGGTTTTCTCGAGGCCACACGACAAGCCTCTCTATTGTAAGTAGGTTAGATTGGCAGCGGACACAAAAAACTACTCAAGAATATACAAGGGCAATATTCGAAGATGTACTGCGTGGGGGTTTAATTGCTAAAGTATTTTTACTATGGGCGACTGCAAAGAATTTGGCGTAAGAAGCAAGAAAGGCGCAATTTCTAAAGCAGAGATCTGCAGTATAAGATTTAAAAAGTTATCGCCTGCATTGTAAATAGTCTTAAGGTAGACAGGCAAATTCCCTGTAGACCAACACTAACACTAAATTTCAACAGTCAAGGTGAGATTATGCAGTTCGAAGAAGAAAATATAGTAACGTATTATGTACGTCAGACGTAAAATAAAACATAAACGAAATAATGAAAAAACGTTTTCAATTCATGCTCTCAAGAACTAGCCAATGTCCTTAGCTTTTTAGGTGTAAACAGTACTGAGATCAATACCACTCGTCTACTAGTGTCTGAATAAATGAATCATGTGCAAGCGTGTACGGTTGTAAATGCACTATTTCAAAGAGGCACTCAAAATGTTTATCACATATGATATATTATAGAAAAATATATTCCTTGAAGACTTTGTGAAATGGTTCTAGGTTTTCTAACCAAGAAGTCAAACATGTATTGTCCAAAAAATGGGTTGTTTGCGAGTACGCACAGATAGATCTATAATTTAACGAGTCAACTACGAAATTTTGACACTCTGAAAAGCGAGGTCCAATAAAGTAAACCTCAAAAGGAGAAGTAGTCATCCCTACGTAGCGCATGCGGATAGGAAGTTTCAAAAAGTTCGTTTACTTATCAGAACGTACGCTAGCCGATATTAAGTCGTAGGACAGATTGTTCGGTAAACAACATTTATCTAAACGTTTTTTAAACAACCGGAGACGACGCTTTCCTTGCTGCATAAACCTTTCGCTTGTGCTTTTATCTTTTATATAGCGTATGCATTTGAAATTTAACTCGGATCCACTACTTGTACAATATTTTTCTATAACCAATAGATTTCAAGGAACAGGTTGCGCAGTTAAGCTTTGTAATAAGTAAAGAGGAAATGCTTCTACTCGGCTGTAAATCGCATGACCTTATCCGAAATCGTAATATGAATTTCGGACTAAAAAGCATTGTTTATCCTGGATACGCCATTGCCTATCACACAGTATAATCCTAAATTATATCATTACCGTCGCGCACACCGGTTTAAATGCGTGCACTTTAAGCTGAATGTAGAACCCGCACCAGTTGAAAATATCTGGCCAAGTTTAAAAATATATTACCATTCACTTTCACTTATTTTTAGACTCATAAATGTTGAGATCATGAAATATATCTTTCCTGAACGCCTTTAGTAGTACATGGCGTCATTGTCAAATTCGATGCACTGCTGTTCTATACAAATTTTAACCTTTCCAAAAAACTTAAAAATCGATCTGCAGTTGCATATGCGCGTAGACGTTGAAAGCCACAAGCCATACAGGTTCTCGCAAGGAAATGCTTGCGTTTTAGGCAATTAAAAAAACGTTTTTAGTGTTTGGATCACTTTTCAATGGACTGTGGTCATGTAATTTACCCTAAAATAGCGGAGATGAAAGGGTTACACAGAAAACTTAGTTCACTTAGATGTCGGGCAATTGCACGTGTATTTTACTTATTATAAGAGCTGACGCTTTGTAATGCAAAAATTAAAGAAAAAGCATTATGCGCTAAATGTTTAAACACAGATTTTAATTTTTCCAAGGTACTGACAGTTGATTTGAAAACTTCATTCTGCGTGGGTTTTCATTTAATATTAAGTGTTGATTCCATAGTCATTCATAAACTCAATGAAAAACCGGCATATTGGCACGACGAAGTTTTATGTGCCAACGCTGAATGATAATCAGCATACCAATTCCATGAAAGCTATTCTCTTTACACGTATAACCACTACAATATTGTCGTTTGTGAAAGAGGCAAGTTTTATCACGTAACAATTAGAACTACAAATTTGGAAAAGTAAACGTTCCCTACACTTTTTAAGATATCATCTTAATTTACGATAACATGTATCATGGCGATGTGCTCGGAAATAATCGAACGCTATTGCATATTGCTTAAGCATATCGAAGTTTTCATTCCTAGCACGGGGTCTTCAGTGACGCCTGAGACAATCTTATTTATAATGTGGTGCGCACACAGGACCCACTACTAATCGGTGGATATTATGTTAACAAAGCTGCAAACGTATTCTGTCGTTAATTTTTTGGTTAATAATGCCGGTCATGGCCTTGTCGCTGCATTCTCTGGATACACGTTGACATTTATGCCAAACGCAATTAACTTCATGTTTCAGATATCGGTTTAAAATAATATTTTTTCAAAGAGAAATTCTGTAACAGTTATGGGCGTTTTTGAACATTACGCTGAAATTTGTATGCGTAAAACATTGGAAGTCAATGCCTAGTACGTAGTAATTTTGAGTGAGTGTGACATCATACTTTGTCCTCTAAACGCGCATTTCAATCTAAACATATTTATTTTATCCATTAACTATTAAAATCTGGGATGATAGCTGGAATAACACAATTTTGATGGGTTACCCAAGTGTTGCAGTTTATGGGGGATTTCACTGATAGACCGCTGCATGCGCGTCGTAGTTGACGGCCCTGAAGTGTATCATGGTTTGGCTGACCAGGTGTCGCAGTAGACAACCATGTGTTTGCTATGAGTCCACTAAGCGCCAATTTTGACCTATAACTTTGATCATTTTGACCGGCACACATGTGCTAACTACTTGCACGGCAACCTCAAACCGACATCGAAAAACCAGCCGGTAAGTCCGTGGATGTGATAGTGGCTTGCAGCAAACCCAAAACGAACTGTATTTCCTAATATGCTACAGTTATTTCAAAAATATGCGTACTTCTTTGAGGGCAATTTACCAACCCACAACTGTCTTTCTTCCTATGAAAAAACGCCTCTTTGATCTAATGTCCTTTAAATTAAGACAGCCGGTAATGATTACAGTGACGTTTTTTCCATACTGGCCTTACGGTACAAAAGAATACTAATTATTTGACGAATTGTTAACGCGAATAGCGATTTTCAACATTTGTCAGTTGTGAGCAAGAATCCAAAGACCCACTTAAGTTGATCCTAGCACATAAATAGTAAAATGAACATTTATAACAAAGCCTAAAGAGAAAAGTTATGCTACGTCCAAAACATCAAAGAAACAATAAAGGCATCCTAGGGCATTGGTGTATTTTCAGATAAGCAGTTGCGCACTCATAGCATGGGCCAAACGTAGAAACAGCTTTGCACGCCAACGTGCAGGCGTGTGCCGCGCCCTCTCAACACTAAGGTGCTGCCTTTATTTTGCACTAAAACCCGGTGAGTGTGTGTTGTGGACCGAGGAATTAGTGGTACGCTTAAGTAATGCTATAGCCATGAAAATCACCTGCTCCCTCACTCCCCTCTCGCCTTTTTGCCTCCTCCGGGCATCGGACTCAGTGGGAAAAGGATGGAAGAGTGCGGAAGATGCACCACAATCCCCCGCTGGTTGTCATCCCTTCTCTTATGATGATTTGAAGTGCACGTTGGACATCATCAGCCATGATGGTTTAACCTGCTGCAATTAGATTTAACGTTGGTGTTATGGTTCAATTTAGGGAAGGAAATAATACCCCTTAAGACATTTAGGCAGAGCTCACTTTTAGTACCATTTGATATGCGTGCATATGCCTACGCAGACTGCAAATACACAACCGTACTGCAGGTGAGAAATCAAGTAGCATTTTTACCCGCCGAGGGGAGGATAACAGTGCAGGTCAATAAATGCCCCCGACAAAAATGAATTTTAATTGACACTCTATTTATGAATTTTCAGTGGTTCTAAGCATCTAGTTGACATTTATTTCACTATCGCGTTTTTGTCGAACCAAACACGGCATTTAGCATATAAGCGTGAGGATTTGAGTCATCATGCATTTAGTTATAATTTTGTATAAAACACATCGAGGTCGCTGTCTCGATAACCTCTACATGTGCAAAAAACTAATTGATTATCGACCAAAAACATGAACGTCTACATGAGTTTATTACACCGGAGGATTTTAAATTTGTCGAGCTTGATTGCCGGTATCTACATCAATGTTACTAAATGCTGGCATAGCGAATCCGGAGAATGTCTTGGTAATCGCTATACTGTCCGAATTTGTACAACCGTGATTATAATCTAGTTAATAGCCCTTGCTATATGACGGTAAAGCCGAATAACGAAATCAGCAATTTTTTGGTATCCTTCCTGAATTACTGTCTAACACAGAAGTTGACCGTCAAGGATCGAACCAGACATAGTGGTGGCCACTATCCAGTAGCGGTCAACTTGCATCACAATGCAATATCTACATGGTTTGTGATATTATTTCAATAAAACAGCAGACAAGTCACCTCACTACTTTTTTTCTTCTAGCTTTAAAATTGCCGTCTAAACAGATCATTTATTGATGTGAAAGACACTGAAACAATACTGAAAATCCGTTGAATTTTTTATGACAAAGCATTGAAGTTTGCATTCACGTTGGCGTTCCGACAAACGGACCACACAGGTGAATTTGGGTTAACTAAGCGAACAGAGGAAGTTCATGCGTTGGGCCCGTGAAAAGGTGATAGGATTTCCCTTATCAAACTTTCCTGTTCTGACCACATGAACTACGTGTATGTCATATTCTGCGTTCTTACTCCACCCCAATATTTCATGCGTGCGTAGAACGACTTAGGTCAGCCAAAAGAGGCTTCCACATGATACTGACGCACGATTTTCCCCCGCCTTAATGAAGACCGAATGCGTTAGGCATGAGTTATTAACTCAGCCGCGGCTTCGGGTATGAATTCAAATTAGTAGTAATTGACAATAAATACATATTTAGCTTCTCCGGAAACGCAAATCCTTTCATTGAGATGTTAAAGTGTTTTGACCGATTACGATGTCAGCAAATTAAAATAATATGTTGGTCCCTTTCGGTGATAAAATTGGTTATAGGGCTGACTGGTATGCCTCCGTAGGCAGGACATAGGACTCGCAACCGCCTACAAAGCGGGTGGCTTTGATCCAAATTGCGGTGAAGTTAGGGTTAGGCTTATTGTAAGTGGTACGCTTGGGTAAGCAATTTGATTTGCGGGTGGATTTACAGTTAACGGTAAGGCTAGCCAGGCTCAAATTTAAAAATAAAGACAGGGGTATGGTTAAGCTCGGGGTGACAACTTAGTTCCGTTTAAGGATTATTGTTGGGATAACGACTTAGGACTACCTTGGCATATCCGGAAATATGCGCTAGTCCACATTTGTACATGGATGGGGGACACCTATTTCCATGTCACGCCTACTGGACCATATCTGCCAATTCTATTCACATGGTCTTTGATCATCATAAATACTCTTACTTGTGCACTTAATTTGTCCACCATCATATATAGGAAAGTAAAACTAGATGCCGTACGTACTCTTGTGATATTAGAATAGATTACGTCATGTCGATCGCGGAATCAGTTTGGGACAGAGTGATTGTGAGGTTGTGGCAGATTACGTCCCATGTGGTGTTATAAAGCTGGTGCGCGTTGCAGGAAGTGTTTTTCTGTATGCAAACTTCGCTTTGCACTGTTTATTTCTGCTGCATTATTGTGCTCTTCGGAATGTGTTAAATGTCCGACCTCATGAATATGTTAAGTGAATTGAAATATATGTCTTAACAGCCGGCATAACTGAGACACGGAAGTGTGATACGCATGCCTTCGGTAGAGGTTGCTATAGAAAACCGGATGATGTGCGTCAAAATGCAATAGAACTTGATAAGCCGGACAGACCGGACCAACCGTATGATGTGAGCGTGAATTCAGTTAACTCCTAATATCATAGAAATTAATTCAAATACAGCAGTCCACGTAACCACATAGACCTACCAACTTTCCGGTTAACTTAAACACGCAGAAAATTCGTTGGCTTTGTCAAGGTTCCCCCACCCCCCCCCCTTCCGGTTGGCTTTTGCAACGTAACGCCTCCCAAAGCTGCCTTTTTGGGTGCACCAGCCGTGTGGCTCTCTTAGTGACCAATCATCTTCGGGGCCGAGTCAGACGTTATCTCGCTTTGCGAAATGTGACTCATACCAAAATCTCACCCGAGACACCTCTCGCTCGACACTGGGCGTCGCTTTTTCCGTCTGCCAAGTACCTTCAGTCCCTTTTCCAGTTATCCTGTAAAAATAGACTATTACAGAAGAGAGGTCGTATGCATTCCGAGGGGGTTATAATATATGATGCCAAAAACCGACTTCGCGGATTCGAAGCCATACTTGCTGACCGTATAAATCAGCATGTTTTAGCCTTACCCGGAAACGTACCTGAGGATGTGCCATAAAGAATAAACACCATTGCTAAAGCATTTGAGATTGAAGAATAGAATTGATCTCCAGGTGAAACTCTAATTTCCGCTTCACCCAAAGGACGAGGGCACTATGGTCGCGTGAGCTGTTAACCGTTCGAGACGGAACTTCCCAATGACTGAAATCACCGTCCTGTCTAAGGGAATAAGATACAATCCTACAAATGCTACACTTACTCATTTTCTAACTGGAAACCACGCCATTACATTGATCTCTATCCTACCGGAAGACGAGTGCGCTGACATACGCAGTTCTTTCACTGGTATTCTACGGCAAAAAAGACTACTAAACTTACTGGCCAAAGAAGCGCAAGGATTTCGATTATTGAAATCGAACCACCGTATTGGTGTTGTTCCTGCCGACAAAGGTGGTGCTACCATCATCTTGGACAAAACTGACTGCGTCAACAAGGCAAATATAATCATCAATGACAGGGAGTTTTATATTATTCTCGCCGAAGACCCAATGAAAAAAGAAGCCGCAGCCATCAAGAAAGAGGTTAATCAGCTTGCTCGTCTGAAAGGCATAGGTCCAGATGACTCAGAGATTATGACATTTGGTGATCCCCATATCGCACAGGCGTACGGGCTTACAAAGGTTCAGAACATTAATGCCCCACTGAGGATTATTGTACAGCTCATCGGATTCTCGACTTAAAACTTAAGTCGAGTTGTTTTACAATAATCTGAAGTTGCTAGTTCACGGATCACAAAACGGTATTAACAGCTTCCACAAATTCCTACACCGGATTGAAGGCCTCAATGTAAGCACGGATGAATGTCTGGCGTCTTTTGACGTCATGGCTTTATTTTCTTCTATACCACATGAATTGTCGATTGACCGCTTATCTCAACGATTACATGATTATCCTGTTGACAGTCCAGCTCAGCAGGGTAGAGGACTGCTCAATTACTGCATGAGAACTATTGCAAGTTCGACAATAGGTACTACCAACAGGTGAGGGATAGTCCAATGGGCTCTCAAAGTGTCCGTAGAATGGGCACAGTGATGGCAACTTTCGACACGGAGTTTGCATTATCTGCCCTCGTCTATTTGAAGATCAAGGACAGACATTTTCGAGGGAGCATTGCCAGATACAATTGCAAGTCACGATACACACGAACAAGCGTCCAATGGCCACCTGGATTAAATTCGTATTTTGCTTCCGAAATAAAAACTACTATTAAATAAGTTCTTCACAACCCAAATTTGATATGTTTGCAAAATTCCTACGCATTATATGCGGTCTGAAACATCTGATTAATGGCAAAGACTTTTGGATCGCTCAAACGTCAGCGAATACACAAGCATTCCAAGTAGCGTATTTTCATTTTGCGATTCTGTTCTGGGCAGAATCTTTTCTACTCGAAATCTAAATATTACTAGATGGCAGTTAGTAACCAGGACCCTTATTACAGGTCGCTGGGGGTTTGTTTACTGGGATTTTTTTGTGGGACTTCATAATCACATCTGGTTTCCGTTTTGCGTTCGAGATTAGGATTAGGGTACCGGTTAATGGTTTACAATTTTCAGGTTAGGGTTATGCTTTTAGGCTTAGGCTTTCGGGTTACAGTTAGGGTTTGAGCGTACGAATAGGTTTCAGTATTACGATTAGGCCTCTCAGTTACGGCTATGTCTAAGGGCTACGGTTACGTTTATGATTTCGGTAAGGGTTGCCGTTAGGGTTAACGGTTGACGTTAGGGTAAGGGTTAAGTTTGGGATTAGGGTTAGGTCTTCGTACGCTTTCCATTCCTGTCTGCCAACAACGATCTAACCCCAAATATCCCCGACAACCATTACTTCGACATCTGATTAAGGACTTGCAATTAATTGACGGCTCTAATCATACATTTATCTCTAAACTCATGCATTGCGCAGGTTTTGTTTAGTCTACGTTGTCGATTGCCTCTGGTCGGTGTTGAAGTGAAAAATTGCATGTTTGAAAGATCAAAACCAGTACGTGTATGGACTTGTGGGTAGTGCTTGCGCTGTTAGTATGACATCGCCTTACCACAAAGTATACCAGCAGCTGCCTGTTTGTAGTTAATGCATATTACACGCTTACCTGCTGTGGCTGATGGACACTGGCCCGATCTGCGCCTACATACCTCGAATAACCAGATCCTCTCCAAGTTCGTAAATGATTTCTAAGGAAATTAAAAAGTGACAAAGGTAACATTTCACAAAAAAATGTATTTTTGGTGAACCGGTGGTATAGGTATGGTAGTCGTTCGTACGTCTAATGTGGACGATTATGATAGCACATTCTCTGTCCTCAAAGTTAATGTAGGGAGCAGGCGTTTCACTTGTAACCAGCTTGTTCAATGAATGATCAAAATTGTTAGCAAAATCCGTTTTGGAATGGATACTACTACAGTCTGCAAGTTGCGGGGATTTAGGTTGTTCGATCGTTGCAATGTGTACGAATTTTTATTTAATGCTATTTTATAGTAAGTAAATGACCCCCCCTACGGGAGCGCAGAAAATATAAGCAGTTCAAATTGAATTTTAAAAGAATTGAGAACTGGTTCTATATTCCTAATGCGTTAACAATTTAGAAAGGTTGTTTAAATGCATTAAATCATTATAATGACGCTCGTAATTTAGTTAACCTGAATTAAAAGCAGTTGTCACCTTGTAAGCTAAAACAGAAAGCGCAGTCCGTTTCAAGTGTAACCTTTTAACTGTAAGCTCATGTAACTTGAATACATATGACACCTGATAATTCATGCTGTCATGTATTTCCCACCAATAAAAGCTAAATACCTAATCTGCAACGACCAATCTTTTCTATTAAACGCAAGTGAACGTCATGCCGAAAAAGCAATACTGAGCACAACATTTACCAACTACATAATAAGGTAAATGATTAAAGAGATACTAAGCTGTGTATTCCGACATATACTGAATAAATTCATCAGGATAACGGCGGAAAGGTGATTTTACTTCGTTAAAGTCCCTATTAACCGGCATGTAATGAGAAGACTCTTAAGGATACGACAATATTTTTTTCTAAAAAATGCATACACCAAGCCGTCGCATACTATCATCGACCAATCCTGATTTGCATGGAGACGACATGAATAGGTTATCAGCTCACGTCTATGTTCTCAGGTGCTACCAAACGTGCTCATGTGAAACAGATTATATTGTTTACATGAATAGGTATATACTAAAACAGAATACGAGAGCACATATAGGCTCTATTGTTAAAAAGCGAAGTAGAAATGTAATCTATACAGGTTTTAAAATTCTTGTTGATTTTAGGCGTCTCCTGCACTGCTAGAAACTGAGCGTTTTGATCCAAAAAGACCAGAGACCCATGACTAGCACAATCCGCATCTAATGTGGTTGTCACCTCTAAAGTGCTGTTGCAATATCCATTACTGTGTAGCTTAATCAACAAGCATTTAAACAACGCTGCAAACCCGGCAAATGGCTTCGATTGGATGCCACACACTCCCTTCCAATTATTTAAGCAAAGGCAACGTGGTTATCGATGCCACATTCCCTAAATCAAACTCACGCTTTGTGCCAGTGTGTCCAGACATTTTGGCCAATTCTTTGGGATTTTAGTTTGTTGGCAGTGGCAATCATAAGCGTAATTTAATTTCAATATACTGACCCATAAAACCCGCTATGATTCCAAACGCAGGCTTGAGGTAGTTGATAATTTTGGTGCAATTATTGTTTAAATCGGTACGTGCTTATAGAAAACGAAACGTCTACCAGGTCGAATAGGCTTGTTGTAAAGCACCCTGAAATTAAAATTAATAGTCAAAAATACTATATACTTGAGTTTGCAATGTTCGCACCAGTTAATTTACCTTACGCATAAAATGAGTGCCCGATCTCGTTAGATGTTGGCTATAATTTTGAAATACGATTTCAAATAGGAAATATAGCTTAGGTATTGGTTTTATATTCATTAGCATGCGGCATAGTTGTAACCCAATTCGGACTCGTCCAAATATGCAATTTGGAATGCATTTCCTTTTGACCGCCTTTGCGAAATCACGTTCGGTAAAAGTGAGAACAGGAGAGACATACATTTTTCACACTGGTTTTCTGTGGTCATACAATTTCCAAAATATTTTACAGAAAAAACGTACAAACATACGCTCTACTTTACGCTGAATGAAGCATTTTACATTGTGTTGATATTTTTTGCCAGTCAAAAGTGTATATTTATGTGTTAAAAAAGTCGCCCAATTATAATCTAATGTTGAACCTGGTCAGCCGTTGCATTAGCGTTTGGTGATTTCTGTCTACAAGGTGCCTGCATTCTGCCTAAGACAAACTATATATTAAGCATGAATTCTAAGGAAATAATACAGAGGGTTCATGACATTGTGCAATGCGTGCGGAGTATGGTGTATATTTCATGAAAAACATTGGTAAACCGACAGGTAGGGTACTGTCGGTATTAAAAGTTGGTTAAGTAGAAACTGTGGCAAGACTGAAATATGCTCCTACTTCGAAGGAAACCATAAAAACGACGTGGATTAAAAAAACACGAGTAGAAGGTGCATGCTTGCGTAGATGCCCTAGAAAATATATTTAAATCTATAGGACTATCGAAACCAATGCGAAAAATGTAGGCTTTATAAATAATCATTTTCCCGATTGATAATTTCAAAGAAAGTCAGGATGTAATTCATCTAAAAGCACACGCCCCGTCTATTCGCATTAAAGCGCTTGCAGTGCGATTATTTGACAAATAGCTGACACAAAATATGAGAGATAAGCAATAGTCATAAGCTGATTTACTTCTCTAATATCATTCCTATGCTAATCTACTGGTCTAATGAAGAATAATCGACCTTGATCTTGCTCAAAAATACTGATGATGCGTTAACGAAGCAACTGACTCTGAATCTTTGAATCTGCGCATTGGGCGTAATTATTTGATTCATGGCAGATGGGGGACATTTTGGTTTCGTTAAAGGCAGTCTATGGAGGAATCTTGTAACACAATACGGACCACTAACCTCATCATCTACTTTAAAGCCAATTAGTTTCTGGAGACTAGTCAGACACTGTTAATAATAAATACACGCGTATGTGCCTGCTTTCATCGTATACGTAGGCAAAATTTGTCCATACATAACACTTTACTGTTAGCTCACTTGATTACATAGAAATTTATCAAATGCCGTCAGCTTCATGAAGTATGCCTTCTATAAGAAAAAATGCACACAGTTCATCCAACTTAATGTCTTTGCGCGGACGTAGTCTAATTCACCCCATGACGTGGTAAACGCTTCAATCCTGCAAGTTATGTGCACAACCCAGGCTAGCACACAGTTCAGTTCTGCTCTCTCTGTGTTAGCAATCTACAAAAACCGCACCCTTATGTATTTAAAACTTTACCGTTCGTTTCATCGTCGTCAGCAAGGGACATTAAACATGATTTTATAGTCGAACATAAGAAAAACTTCAACTTTCTCACACTTGGCGAAGCCTGCCAGAAAACACTAAAGTTAAAAAACGAATTAAAATATTTTTATGAAGGGAAGCTGATAGCTTTTATAATGATGTCAGCTTAGTCGCACCCTCGACCCTACGTTTTCCACTCTGTAAATGTTTATGTCTCATTTAATACTGTTTGATATGCTGCAGCGTCATCTCAATGAATGTGGCAGCTTCTGTGAGACTTTTCTTAATTTTTCTACAGCCAAGTCGATTATTGTTGCACTATTGTCAATCGTGTAAATACTTGAGGCTTTTACTACAGTAGCATATTTACTGGGGGCTGTGCAGTCCTAATGTATCTCCGAGAGCCTGACAGATAAAGTACCACTAAAAAACATGAGGCCGGGGTTACATTAAGCAGTTTGGTCGAATGAACCCAAGAAACTTTGAGTCGGAAGTTTGACTCTAATATGATCGGCATTTATGTGGTGGGATTACAGTACCACAACATAGTAACCAGTCATATCAGGCACGCCTTAAATCCGCTCATTGAATGAGCATTAAACTGGTCACAGTCAGAAACCCAAATCGGCATAGAAATGACTATTTAAGTGGTACTATACATCCCCTAATATATGCGAGAACATGTTATAGACGACATGTACAAGATAATGTGCTCCTTGTAAACGTTTGGTATAAAAATACGTTTACTTAAAATTTTGTACACGAAAAGTGTATCCTTTGGATTTTATGAGTTTCTTAGGCCAGTATGCGGTATTCATTATTTTACCGCTAATCGATCTATTTGCAAACATAGAACGCAGGCGACATATGACATCTTATAAATGGCAGAGCAAGTGAATGCCCGTTCCTACATGTATATCATACGATTTGTACTGTGTAAGCCGTATGTGTGTGTAACCCGCATTCCAGACTGAAAATGGTTCGTCTTTCGATATCCGTTTAAAAATATTAATGTCATGGTTTGCCACTTGGCAAATACCAACACACACTTTTTAGACTGAAAATAGAAAACTGATGTAATGGATGTGTTCTATATAATGGCGCTTATCCTGAGTTTGGTTTCGCAAGCGTTTGAGACTAATGTAATTAAAAGGACGGCCGTTTAGCGTGGGTGAAAGAAAGTGAAATGTTGGCTGAAATTCTGAAATGCTTTTTCGATTACTTGGATTAATTGGACGCATTTTTAATACTGATTTTCTTGCGCCAAAATGTTTTAACATTTCGGACTCGGTAGGATGTCGGCTTTGGATACACTGTTTTCAATGTCCTGTAGGAAGTGTGCTGGGTTAAAGATGATTACTTAATTGGCATGCATTTTTTCTCATTGATTCCCAAAGGTCTAGCAAATTCAAATATATCTTATAACAACCAGAAACACAAATATGCTTTCTTTCAGTCAATTAAAAGAGAATCACGTCTTCGTTATATTTTCTATTCAAGAAAGGATTATAATTAGGTTTTAAAAAAGTTTCTTATTATGAGATTTTTTAAGACCACGCAATGCCCATTCACATAGCGTCGTACCTGGACGTTTACGACAGCTCCTCGTAAAATGTACAACATAGTCCGTATCCACTGCAAAATTTTATAAACTCAATATGGCATCTTCCTAAAGGCAAAGAGGATTATATGATTTCCCTTACATGGAAAGCACGCACCTTGTAAACGGAAATCGCTAAACGCAATGCAATGGTAGGTCTGGGTCAAAATTATTCGGGAATTGGAAAACTTTTTTTAAAATCTAATTATACTCCTTCCTTGAATGAAAAATATAAAGAAGACGCAATTCTCTATTAATTGACTGAAATAAATCATATTTTTGTTTCTGGTTTCTATGAGATATATTTGAAAGAGACTTCTGACACAACTGCGTTTATGAGCAACAGGCTGGATCCTTCGGAAGTGGAGGATGCGCCTAGTATTTGTTGCCTAACGGTAAACCGTTGTTTTTATCTTCCCGTCTGTCAATCTCGTAACTTGTACGCCCAGGAAGGGCAACTGATTGTTGACTTCCTCCTCAATAGTAAACTGAATGTCGGCAAAGTTTGAGTTTAACAATGCCTTGAAAGCCTTCACCTCGCTCCTCTTGATTACAACGAACGTGTCGTCGACTAATATGGCCCAGAATATCGGGGGGTGCGAGCATAAGACCTGCTGCTCAAGTCTCGAGACTGAACAACTCAAAACCGCCAAGTGCAACAATAACGCTACTCTGATGATGGATACGAATAAAGTTCCGAAACGTCAGTTCGAAAACAATATGTTCCATGAATTCGCCCTCTCATCCTAATCTTCGTCTTCTTTGGGAGATGATGAACGCGATATATATATATGACATGATACCGACAAAGACAAGGGAAACCGGAATGGTTATTTCTGGCTTCTTAGTCGTCATCAGCCAGTCATACCCAACCCCAAGTGTGGATCACTTGAGATTCGAACCCGGGATCGTTGGTCATGAAGTTTGACGCGCTACCATTGAGCAACGTGCCCGTTGTCCTGTCTGTTGTGATTGGGAATATTAATTATGACATTGGGCGCTCGCCGATCAGGTTACGGAACATGCTTGTTCCGTTGTGACTTAGGGCTCATACTTAAACACTCGCAGGAAGTCGCACAGCGACTAGTTGTATAAATAGATGAGATGATATCGACAAAGACAAGGGAGACCGGAATGGCCATTTCTGGCTTCTTAGCCGTCATCAGCCAGTCAAACCCAACCCCAAGTGTGGATCACTTGTATACCAGTATACATGTTCTTCCGCGAACTATTTGCAACTTTTTTTCTGCAGATGTTGCTTATTACAGGAACATAACAGAGACGCCGGAGGAAGATCAGAGGGGAAATGGTGATTTGCGCGAATAAATTACCAAACGTGATCGATGAGATTTCAGGTGTTTTTGGTGCAAAGGAGAATGTAAAGATGGCAAAATATACACCGGGTATGCAGTCATCAGCAAACCGTATTTAGTGCAATGGAACTATTGCGAGACAGACAGGGAGGAAAGGTTTACCTCAGTTCACAAAGAGAAAATAATTTGTATTTGCTGCATCATCAATATAATTTAAACCCACTAAAAATAAGGAATTTTATTAAAGGACAGAGAAAGTTAAGGCTGTCTCTCATGCACACATTTTTGTGCTTAATATTATATTCAACAAGTTAAGTTTATATACACAGTATTTAAATGTGGATATGAAATAAAGAATATAATACCATATAAACGCAGCTATTTTTGGTTTCGAGGATTCCCAACATAGTGTTCCGATGCATACTTTCATTGTTGATACACAGTCGCAAGGTTCATTGTGAGGATTGAAAATACGCATATGAATATTGGTTTGTAGGCTGCACATATAACTTTGCATTGACGGGCTACGTAGCAGTGCGTCTCACACTCCGTTCTAGAATAAAGCCAACAATAGTGTGTCAGACCTTAGCATAGCTTCACCAGGTTCGTATGACGGGGTTCAAGTGGGTAGAGTAATGATGCCCAAATCACCGCAAGCTTGTTAAAGCTACCTACGGGAATCATTACCGCTACATAGGTTTCAAGGGCTGATTTACGTCCACTCGTGGAACTTATTGTAGCGGCAAATAAGCAAAGCTTTTTTGTTGGGGTGAATCATGCAGGCATAAATACAATGCATGGGCGAATACGCATTAACCTTCGTTTCACCATCTAACTGGTTAAAATTCTATCCGGGATTTTTGGTCTTTAAATATTACCAATAGTGACAGTTTAAGGAAAACAATACATAGTCCAACACAATCGACTTCAATGTAAACACTTTCTTTAATAAATGCCTCAGCGTAGTGGGTTTTCACTGAGAGACTGTTATATGTGTCATGGAATGACATGCGTTTTGTGTATGCATATCTTTACGTGTATGGCGTTGATGCAAGCACTTGGGTTTTTAATGTACACAACGCTACGCATTAGATTTCCAAGGAATATGCCAGTAGGAAATGCATGCCTTTTGAGAAAAGAAAGGAGAAAAAAGAAAAGGTATACCCGAAGAAAATACATAGTCCAACACAATCAACTTCAGCATGAAAAGTTTCTATAATAAATGCCTCAGCATACTGCGGTTCTCACTGAAAAAACGTTACGTTATTATTGGAACAGCATGCTTTTTGAGTATGCATATATATGTATATATAAATATATATATATATATATCTTTATGGTGTTGATGCAAACATCCGGGTTTTTAGTGTACACAACGCTACGTATTCGATTTCCAACGAATATGTTAGTGGGAAAGGCACGCCAGTTGAGAGCAGAGAGAAGAACAAATCAAACGTGAAGTTGATGCGTTCTCTGCATGTAAAAAATAAAAGGAGATATAAAAACAGCTTGGAAAGAGGCATCTTGTGGTGTTGTATTTGGGATAGCTTTTGGTTTCTTCTCTGTCGATCAGGCTATACGTAGATTGGTTATCTTTCGCTCAGCATGGCAAAAAATAGCAAAGCATTGGATTAAACTGACAAAAAATTGTACAAAAAAACTAAAGCCCATGATGCAAATACTCACTTAAGATACGGAGTACGTGCGATACACTACACGAGGCAGAGATGACGTGCTTGTTCCTATAATAATGTACGACCGATCTCATGAAATTTTGGCCGAAAGTATGAAATGCGCATTCGATTAGGAAGGATTACTTGGGTGGGATTATAATAGTGATAACCATGAGGCAAAAGTCTATAGAATTTCAGACTCGCCAAGATGTCGGCTTTTGATGAAGCTTCTTTTCGCTCCTCCTGCAAAATACACACGGTAAAAACTGACTACTTATGTAGCATGCATTTTTTCCTATTGATTTTCAATGGTTTTGTAAATCCAAGTATATTTCATAGAAAACATGCAAAACATATGCGCGGTTTGAATTTTGAGGAGCAAGAAGGACATTTTCAATCGAGTTCCTCACGGGAAACAGTTAGTCCGGCATCAGAAATTGGATTCTCAAACGCACTGTTGCCTACTACCCTCAACCTTGCTGTCATCGTTGTCCTCATCGTACGACAAGGACACTTTTCTGCAATTGCTGGCAATCTGAGCGTAACCAACACAGCCTACAAATCCTTCATATCGTCGCGGATTGTCAACCGTACCTTGGAAACAGCACCTACTAAAGGCTGAGTCAATAATTTCTACACTGCTTGTTGAGCTGCTTAGATTTGTACACTTGGCATATTACTAAGAAGTCATAGTTAAAAAGACCTCCAGGCCTTGCATTCTTGAGATTCTCCGACAAACCCAACCACGTAGTTTTCCATATTTGGGCCTAGGCGACGTTTTTTTTCTTCGATTCCTGTGGCCTGCTTCTTTTCCATAACTTCACGGCATGACTGAAGTACGCACTGACGTCCGCCAAATGGGGTCGGGGTGTGGAATCGATCCAGCGATCACCCCTTGCTTAGTCAATTGCGCTAACCCCTACGCCACCGCAGCACGTCGGCGAGCGGTATCACATAGTCTACTTGACTGTATGGACGCAGAAAATGCAGGCCAAAGCTGCAATGGATGCCAGATTCTAGCCGCGAAGGTCAACTATCTTGAGGAAGAAATCACAAAGATAAAAGCCCAGTCGCGATGCAGTCTAGACCAAGCTAACGCTAGCACTTTGCTTACTGGACGAGTAACCAGAAGTAGGGCAAAAGTTCCCAGCATAATAGGCACGCCAGCACCTATTACAGCGGCCCCAGAAGGAATAGCTAAAAAGCGAGAAAATAACGACCAGAAAGGCAACCCAAAAACTGAAGATAAAAAGAAATCCAACTGTAAAATGGCCGAGAAAAACCGACGGCTACTTCCGGAAGATGCCTCTTTAGCGGTCGAAGCAGAGACATTGACAGATGCTCCGCCCCTCATGACAAATGCTGTGTGTTCAAACACCTTTGCTGACTCTCAGAAACAGTCCCAGCTTGATAGACCTAGTACGAGCGGTGGAATCGATTCATCCATCACAGCCACAGATTTCTCTCCGCAGTCTTCTCCGCCAAGTACTTCTTCTAAGATTGCCAACATAAGAGTCAAACAAACAGACAGCGTAAGCGCATCTGCTCCACCATCACCAGCGCGTAGTCCCAGAGCGTTACGTCATTTAGGGAACCACAATTCCGTAGAAAATAAAAAAAGAGACCGACAGAGAACAATGTCTTATCATTCAGGGGCTCCCTGAATCAAGTGCAATTACTCCCAAGGAGCGAATTTTGGAAGACCTATCACTCTTACAAGGTCTTCTCAATAATATTGTGGAACCCACGGAGGCTATTGAAGTGATCAAAGCCTTCCGCCTTGGAAAACGAGCAGATAATCCATCAATGTCCACTCGACCCCGGCCTCTTAAAGTTGTGCTGACCAGCAGCGACCAAGCCAGTCACATTAACTCCAGGCGATTCAGGATAAAAGGCTCCAACCCCGGTGTTTTTGTCAACCGCACTACTCGCCAGCCGAACGGCTCAAGCGTCGTCAGCTGTTTCTAGAACTAAGAAAGAGGCTGAGCGAGGGGGAGAACAATTTAGTAATATACAACAACCAAGTACGGCGGCGTCCGTCACTCTGCCTTTGGAAAGGTCCTGTCCGAATGACCGCGCAGTCGACATATTAAGTGAAGTCGCTAACCCAAATGTAACCACATCTTCCGTCAGCCGGAAATTGAAATTCTTGTACACCAACGTGCAGAGTTTGATATCAAAGTTCGACGAGCTGAAGATCCACCTCTGCGAACTATCCCCTGGCGTTATCTGTTTAACAGAAATCTGGTTGACTCAACACGTGGACGACCGTGAGCTGGCCTTGCCTGGCTACCAGATGTTTAGAAGGGATAGGGAAGGGCGTCAGGGAGGAGGCGTACTAACGTATGTAAAAATGGGCTAAATGTATCAAACAAAACCGATAACTTTTCGTGCAGTTCCGAGGCAATCTGGTTGTCTGTTAAAGTGCCGAGCTCGCCTAGCCTCGATGTTCTGACAGTTTATCGGCCGCCGAGACGGGAAAACATGGCCGACGCTCGCCTGCTGGAGGAGCTCGAAAAGTTCGCTACGCGGCCGGATATCCTAATCATGGGCGACTTTAACGCGCACCATATTGACTGGAGCTCAACCCATGCAAATAGCTCAGAACAGACCTTCGATAGGAGTTTTCTGAACACGGCATTGAAGCTATTTCTCACTCAACACGTCATGTTACCAACAAGAGTACGCGAAGGACAACAAGCCAACTGCCTTGATCTTGTCCTTACGAAGTCACAGGACAGCATTGATGTGGTGTCATGCCTACCCTCTTAGGTAAAAGTGACCACGTCGTTTTTCTATGGGATTATTCGCTTTTTTCCATGCCCAAGAAACCCGGGACAGTTAGAAGAAACCTTTGGCGCGGGGATTTCGACCAAATGAGGGCTGAAATTTCACGCATTGAGTGAGAGTCCTAATTCTTTGGGAGCATACTCGAAGTCTGGCAACAGTTCCGAGAAATTCTGCACGAGCTGAACGTAAACCACTGTCCGCTTTCACGGTAGAGGTTAACAAACAGACCTCGATGGCTTACGCAAGCCTTGAAGAATGAAGGGTATAAAAAACGACGGCTGTGTAAAAAATAGCTTTCTGACAGGGGCCCCACATCTATATGCACGTACAAAATTCAAAGAAATCGAGTTAAGGGTCTTATCCTCAAATCTAGAAAGAAATTCAAACGGGATCTGCTTAACCGTGCCGCGGAGAACCCTAAATTATTCTACGGTTACATTAGACAGTGCACGCGGAACATGGACCCAATACCCCTGATAAGGACTGCTGAAGGCGAACATCTCACTGACGACAGGGCGAAAGCTGATCACCTTCCAGAATTTTTTCGGTCTGTTTTAAGTAGCGAAACAGGATTCAACCCTTCGGCCCTTCAATCCTTCGAAGACACCCCAATTATAGACACCGTCCAGTTCACTGAGGGTATGGTTCTGACGGAGTAGCTGAGGCTAAAGGAATCCAAATCACCACGTCCCGATGAGATTCCGGCGAAGATTTTGAAGGAAATCGCCGGTGAGTTGTCCAAGCCACTCTCCATGCTTTTCCATACATCCTTCGAGACCGAATATCTGCCACCCGACTGGAAGTCGGCGTGGATTTCGCCGCTGCATAAGGGCGGAAGTCGGGTCTCTGCGAACAATTACAGACCGGTCAGCCTCACCTCCATTTGCTGTAAGATTATGGAGAAGATAATAAAACAACAAATAATGCAGTTCCTTGAACAAATCCATTTGCTTTCCGATTCTCAGCATGGATTCCGAAAAGGCAGATCCTGTGTGACAAACCTGCTCTACTGTCTGGAACACTGGACTAGGGCTGTTGATAGAGGAGATATGGTGCATGCCATCTATATCGACTTTAAAAAGGCCATCGATAGTGTGCCTCACCACCGCCCTCTATACAAACTTAGCCGTGCAGGAGTGCGGGGTAAGCTTCTGATGTGGATTCGGAGCTTTTTAATCGGCCGCTCTCAAGCCGTCCACGTCGGTGACCAACAATCTGCCGAGTTTGCCGTTAAGAGTGGTGTTCGCCAAGGCTCTGTTCTTAGCCCTACGCTGTTCCTCGTATACGTCATTTACTGCGCAAACGAACTGAATTGCGATGTCGCAATGTTTGCCGATGACATAAAAATTTGGAGTACCATACGAAGGGAAGTTGACGAGGCGCGACTGCAGACAAGTCTGGACCACCTCGAGCAATGGTCGAAAGACTGGCTTCTACCGTTCAACGTAAACAAGTGTACTTTCCTACGCGTCGGCAGAACCAGTTCGCCTAACCGCATGGTCTACCGTCTGACTGGCAAACCACTGCAAGAAGTCGACGCCCAGAAGGACTTGGGTGTATGGATCACAACCTCGCTTAAGCCTTCGCTGCAATGTTCAGAGGTGGCCAAGTCGGCGACATCCATGCTATACCTTGTCAAACGGGCGTTCTCCTCCTTTGATGAAGACTGCTTCGCCAAGGTCTTTCAACCTTTTGTGCGACCGCATCTGGAGTTTGCTATCCAAGCATGGCGACCCTGGACCGCTAAAGACTTGGGCATACTCGAAAAAGTTCAACGGCGAGCAACGAAACTGGTCTCTGGGCAGTGTTCACTACCCTACAAAACACGATTAGCTAATCTTGACCTCTTTCCTTTGAGTTACAGACAGCTACGTGGGGAGCTGATACAAGCTTTCCACATCGTGCGCAATCAGGGCTGCTGCCTCGCGTTTGGAGTCTTCTTCGAGTTGGCGACTACGACTAACCTGAGAGGCCATCCACTCAAACTGCGTGTGGCTGTTGTCCGGCAAGACACCCGAAAGTTCTTCTTCTCCAACAGAGTGGTTGCAGCTTGGAATGCCTTGCCTGAGGATGTTGTTATGTCAGGCTCGGTAAATACTTTTAAATGCAGACTAGATCAGCATTGTAGCGCGCACCACAGAAACGCCGGCCTACGGCCACCTTGACAGCCAACGTTGAAAATGTAGTGTCATAACAACGCAACATTTAAGTAGTATATGTTTATGCTATTTATTAAGATTGGGCCCCGTCCCACACCCCTGTTAGCATTCACCGCAATGCCTGTAGACTAAACAATTTTACTTCTTTTCCGTGTCTTAAGTGTGCCTCAACTGTCCGCAGTATTTTGACCAACAAAGCAAGGTAATGTGCCTCTAAACTCTGTTAAAGCATGACATTCTCTGTTCATCTGTTCAGTTTTTGCTATTCCCCTCGCATTTCTTTCATGTTGCTTCCTTTCTATTTCCTCCATATATATCCTCTGCATGTAACCAATAGGGATCTCAAAGGTACACACCTACTTACCCCAAAATATACTGATACTGATACTGATTCTACTTCTTTGGTGGAAAATCACATTGCCTTGACATTGTATACCGGAAGAAAGTGTATATTTAGATTTTTAAAAAGTTTCTTTGTATAACCTTTTTTAAAACCGTGCGATGTACATACATACAGGACCGCTTATGTCCGTTTACCAATGTTCCTAATAAAATGCGCAACACAGTTCGGATCCATCGCGAAATTTTAGGAATTTTGTGTGATACATGCTTAAAGGCAAAGAGGAGTATGTGATTTTCCTTACGGGGAAAACGCGCACCTTGTAGACTGTAATCTCCAAATGCTCATGCAATGACAGATCAGGTTCACAATTATTCGGGAATTGGAAACCTTTTTTTAAAACCTACCTACGGGAATCTCACGTATAGCAATATTTTCAAAGACTGATCAACGTTCACCGTTTAAATTGAATACAGCAGCTGATGGGCTGAACTGTACGTTTTATTCAAATCAGGCAGGCATGAGCACGCTGAAATAAAATAAATATGGGCACATACGCATTTTGCCTAGTACTGGCATGCACCAGGCTGAATTCTCATCGTCCTTTTTTATACATTTCGTACGTCACGCAGTGCAGCAGCTTAATACAGCAAAACGCACAACAACTTAACTTTACCTTACTTATTATGGCATATGAGGTCTCATTTACTGAAATGGGAGAACACTTAAGTTTTTAAAGGTTTGTACTTACCGAATAATTTGGAGCCTGATCATAAGCTGCACTAGCGCTTGGTGATTTCAGTCCACAAGGTGCATGCGCTTTGCTTAAAGAAAACCACATATCCGTCTGTCATAAACGGTGCAAACAAATTTGCAATAAATGCTGACTATGTTGTACATGACATGAGGAGTAGTGGTAAATAAACAGACACGACGCTATATGAAAGAACATTGCACTGTCTAAAAAATCTGATGATTAGAAACTTTTTAAAACCTAATTGTAATTATTTTTCGAGGATACCATATATATGGCATTTTTCCCTATTCAACGACTAAAAAAACTATCACTTCTTCGTGTTTTCTATAAACTATTTTTGAATTTGCAAGCCCATCGTAAATCAATGCGCAAAATTCGTGCTACAAACAATAGCTGTGCTAACTTATGAAATGCCATCCCAAAATTCGAAATGTTGTCTCGTTTCAAATAGATCAATTTAATACGGTTTTAAAGCTTATCATCGTACAACATGATTTTACAGTGATACGGTTTCCACAGGGTGTAGGTTTTCCAACGAACATGTTCTTAACTTAAGCGGGCACGTGCTGTTTTGACGTACCTACAGGAATCACACGTCTGGCAATATTTTCAAAGACCGATCAGCGGTCATTGGTTAAAACAAATGCATGAGCAGCAGAGCTGGACTGTCTGGTATATTTGGGTCAGGCAACCATTAGCATAGTGACAACAAATAAATATGGGCGCACACATACTTAATCTCGTACTGCAGTGCTTTAGGCGACATTTGCGTCGTCAGTAATACGATTTCATGCACCGCAATAATGCCGCAATATAATTAGTATTACGACCGCGCGTAAGTAATTCTTCACAATCAAAAACACATTCCAAAATTTCAGCCAACATTTTATGAGATCGGTCAGTGAATGTATGCATTTAAATATACTCCTAGAGGGACGCTCAGACTGCACACACGGACGTCTGTTTTGTCTCCGCAACCTCCATGTCCCCACTGCTTACCAGCACGATTATCTCTCTCGCATGGTTTATGTCGTCTGACCACGTGTTGGTGTTACCAACTTGAAATTTCGCAAGGATATCTCGATTGTTCTTCAAAATTTCTCCTTAGAATATATATCACCTCCCTTATTCAAAGTTTTATAGACTGCCTAGAAATATACGAAGCAACTTTTATCCTTTTACAAATTTTGTGAAAATAGAACGACGCCGTTGAATTTCATAGTAAAAAAAATACGTTAGCCTAATTGAAAAAGTGCCATATTAATGGACTGATAAGATCGTGATATCGTCGATCGTTAATCATGGTGCATTTTCATTCACTTATGCTAGACGTACAGTTTACAATATACGTCATATCCACTGTTCAATATCTTGAACCTAATATAGTCTCCTCCCAGAACCATTCAGAAATAAATGCATTTCCGCACACAGAAATTATACAACTTGCGGCTTCGAAACCATGAGCGCAAGTGCAAAGCCAAGTCAGGCCAACAATTATTCTGGAATTAGAAAAGTTCTTTAAAATCAACTTATGCCTTTCTGTAAAGTATACGATTTAAAGAAAACGTTATTTTCTACAAAACGAAGGAATGTATGAATAGTCACGGGCATAGCTTTTCTGAAAATTATTTGAATTTTAATGGACATCAAATATCAAAGAAAGGTCATACTAAATACGCAGTGATTTTTTACAGACTGTATTTTCCACAGGCAACCGGAAAGATGTTCAGCCAAAAGCCGGCATTTTATTGTAAATTAAATGCTTGGGATTATGATGCACGATGATTAATCTAACAATCTTTGAGATGCATCATTTACTGCAACTTAAACCATGGGGATAATTTGAGTTCAACAGGCATTTCATATTCGAACCCAATTTTAGGGAATAAAAACTAATTAGATCATTGTTAAACGTGATATTCTCTAACCAGCCGCTAGGACATCAATCCAGATAAAAAAGATATTACGTTCTTGGTAGAACTCCAGAATATCTAGATGAGGAGATTATGCCCTCTTCTGAAGAATGACGCCACATAAGATAGACTAAGGCATCGCTGGCCAGGCTTTAAACCTTTATCTTTATGTCAAAGATTTGGTTTTCCCCTATTTAGAACCAATTTTATAAAATAAGGATTCAGGGATTAATCATGCTTGTGGGTGCTCGGATGCTTATATTTCTGGGACCTTGTAAATCATCGTCGACTTAAGACGTCAGCAGATTAGGTCTGAATTCGTGGTGAACTGCTATCAGTGGCAGCAGTCATGGCGTGCCAGCGTCCAAAACACGATTGTCCCAAAAAAGCCCCTGATCAAGCAGAGGATGGTAGGGCACCCCGTTCTTTCGGCGGCCATGGGCTAAATTCCACATGGTTACCTATTTCCGTGTTCTGACTATAACTTTAACGGTACCCCCTAAAGCTAACTCAAAGTCCCTCAAGCTTTTGGTCAAATTCGCCAGTGCAAAACTACGATGTACCAAAGCATCTATCATTGTCTCTCTACCAATTAGGGCATTTTCAAACCCAAAACTTTAAAATGACATCCGTTACGTAGATTTTGACAACACAATTCCCAGCTCCATATTCCTTATAAGCTACGCCATTGTGAGCAGGCATCACTGTTCACTAATTCCCTCATGCTTTTTCGCTTTGCTTCGAATTTTCCTTGTCATTGCACAGGCTCGAATTCTTCCTGCTAATCGACTAATGTTCATTTCGACTTAGGTTTCCATGGATCTTGATCAGTAGCATTGTTAGTTTTTGTGATCGGGCATTTGTCATTCGCTTAGAGATAAACACTGTTGAAGACATTAAAATTAAGTAACATTTTATGTGAGATAGTATATTGCCATTTTTGCAACATCTTATTTAATAGCACAAAGAGGAAGCTGCCACCTTACCTCCCAACGAAGTAATAATGCATGAACCTGCTCTATCACCAGGAATATCCAAGGGTTCAGTTTCTTCAAGTCGTTCCTTACAATATCTAGGCAAATTCTTCCAAAAATATTCGGTACTACGTGAACCATGTGCAAAAGATCAACGCCTGCTTTCGGGTGGTCGTAGTTCATTTTAAGGATGGCGTAATCGGGAATGTCATTAGAGGCAAAACTAATCGGCACTGGACGGATACAATTCTTTCCTTGAAGGTGGCCGAAATCGGGATTTTGAGGCTGAAAGTTAAATAGAGGCAGATAAATAGCCTAGCAGGACGGCAAGACTTGCAACGAAACGCTTCGCACATTATCGTACGAGCGAGAGAAATGAGAAAAGTAAATTGCAAAAAAATGTTGAAATATTTTGTAAAATGTCACACGGATCACTTAACTGCGTAGTAGATGACAGCACTTCACTCACGCTCCTACGCGGAATTCTGTAGGCTATACATGTCTTTAAAAATGGGCATTAGGCAACCAGTTACCGCGTAGATATGGTATTTTTAGGTTATCTAACCTGACGAAAATAATATAACTGCTAATCAAACAACGTTTACTTAATGGATTACTTAGCACAAGATTACTCCATGGGAATTTCCCTCAAAATGAACTGAAATCCGCTAAGATAATTTTCCATGTAAAGTCAAAGTCCACCAGTATGATGAAGTCTCAGTGCATTTGAAAGTGTAGAAAGGAGCGAAATTGAGAAAGTAAATCTGACGAACACTTTTTGAACATATTAGCGATATCTTCGGGAATGTAACTTTGCAAAGGGCGTGGAATATTTTCGGTGAGTTGGATTCCTACACATGGCATGCAACTGTACGCCCCCATTCAACAAAGATGAGATTGCAGTTCGTTTTTTAAATTTACACTAGGAGGCTGATATTGCTACCACGGTCACGTTGCTTAGCAAATAATCAAATGTTTTGGAAAAAATGTCTTCGGAGCGAATTGAATAGCAATCTCGGATTGTTCTTCGGACGTCAAATTGCTGCAACTTGCGTATGCAAAAATTTAATAATAATGCTTTCTAGATTAAGGGTAAATCTCGCACCTCTACTTATGCTAGATGGATAATCAGCCCAAACCAAGGAGTCAAACGTAGTCGGACGTAACTTGTGAGGCATCATAGCTGAAAATTGTTTATAGAAGTTGAGTGTCCACAAAATATAGCAAATGCTACTCAGGTGGATAAAGTTATCATAAAGATAAAGCCCATCGCGGCCTGGAAGGTACAAATAAACGCAATCTGATAAGCTTGAATTGTAAGTGCAGGACGACTAAGTAGCCATTGCAGGAACTGCATACTACTTTGGAATGCTTAGTCGCTAATCGAGATAGTGAATGCTGTTGTATATTTCCACGAAATATGATAATCTTAGGCGTCTTACCAGCAAGGAAATATATTGAATGAACGGCCAGCGAGGTAAAAAACAATGCTATCTACATTATAAAAACGGCAAATTGACGACTTTGCGTTCTTAGATTTAACTAACGCTCGAGAGTGCCAATGATATGCGTTGAGAGTTGTGATTCCATGTGCAATATGCGGCTGATTAGCACACATTATGGAAAAGCGCACCCTATCATTTTTCAAATATTGGCTTTCTCTCGGTTTAGGCGTTCACAGATTTGTCATACAGAGTTGACCCCAGAAATACGCATTCATTACCAAAAAGTTGGCCCCAGTTATTGCATGGTCATTATAAAATACAATCGGTAATAATGACAGCAAATTCGACCTACAACTATCTACAACTGACGCGTACATGGCGCAAACGTCAGTCATCAGATTTCAGAAGGTAAGTGACGTACTGCACATATATATATATATATATTATGACAGTGGGCGCTCACCAAACAGGATACGGAACGTACTCGATCCGTTGTGCCTTAGGGGTCATATTAGAACCCTCGCAGGCAGTCGCACAGCGACCAGTAGTAGATATAAATGGGATGATACCGACAAAGACAATGAAGACCGGAATGGCCATTTCTTGCTTATTAGCCGTCATCAGCCATTCATACCCAACCCCAAGTGTGGATCACTTGAGATTCGAACCCGGGACCTTTGGTCATGGAGTTTGACGCTCTACCATTGAGCCACGGGCCCGTTGTCCTGTCGGTTGTGATCGGGAATATCTACTACTAGTCGCTGTGCGACGGCCTGCGAGGGTTTAAGTATGAGCCCCAAGGCACAACGGAACGAGGACGTTGCGTAACCTGATCGGAGAGCGCCCACTGTCATAATTAATATTCCCGATCACAGCCGACAGGACAACGGGCCCGTGGCTCTATGGTAGAGAATCGAACTCCATGACCAAAGATCCCGGGTTCGAATCTCAAGTGATTCACACTGGGGGTTGGGTATGAGTGGCTGATGACGGCAAATAGGCCAGAAATGGCCATTCCGGTCTCCGTTGTCTTTGTCGGTATCATCTCATCTATATCTACCACTAGTCACTGTGCGACTGCTTGCGAGTGTTTTAGTATGAGCCCCAAGGCACAACGGAACGAGCACGTTCCGTAACCTGATCGGTGAGCGCCCACTGTCATAATTAATGTTCCCGATCACAACAGACAGGACAACGGCCGCTTGGCTCAATGTTAGAGCTTCAAACTCCATGACCAACGATCCCGGGTTCGAATCTCAAGTGGTCAAAACTTGGGGTTGGGTATGAGTGGCTGATGACGGCTAATAAGCCAGAAATGGTCATTCCGGTCTCCCTTGTCTTTGTCGGTACCATCTCGTGGCTCGTGGCCCGGTGAGTAGAGGCGTTGACTTCTAAACCAACAGGTCGCGAGTTCGAGGCTCGGGTGTTCCACACTTCGGGCTTGGGTATGGCTGGCTGACGACGGCTAATAAGCCAGAAATGGCCATTCCAGTCTCCCTTGTCTTTGCCGGTAATACTATTCTGCATATATATATATGTACTGGAAGATGAGCATCTCAAGAAACATAATTCGAAGAAGAATGAGTCCTTCGGGAATATGCATACTCTTGAAATTGGGCACAAATTCCCTTGGGATAAAACACGCATTGTCGGTCTCTGCCCATATAAGAATGGCCGAGAATTCCTAGAGGCCATTCACTCTGATGACTCATGCAATAATCGACGCATCGACCTTAATACCATGTTTACAAATCTCAAAGTAAAATGGAAAAGGTAATAGCCAATCAAGACGTGGCATCAGCCCACAGCATTAACCCCTCATCAGCCATGACCGAGCAATATCGATTTTTTTGGCATTGTTTAAATTTTGACTGTTTCTTCACACTTACACACGTCCGAAGACGAGCTGGGGAACCAGACTCGAAAATGTACGAAACAAAGTTTGTTCATTTTCCCAAAGGACTCATTATTCTTCGAAATATATATATATATATTACGTAACCAATTTTATTCAACTTTTATGACGGGAATATATTTCAGAATTTTTTGACACCTTCCACCATGAAATTGCCACCATCCTGACCATGCCAATGAATTCTCCTTAATCCTTTTTATGTTCCGAGGAGTACAAACTGCCCTCAGTTCATTGTCTTCGCAGTGTTGAAGACATTGTTATTGAATTTTTTTTCGGACTTCGTCATAAGGTGCACTTTGCAGGCATATTGCTTGACCTTGGATTTTTATAAAATCTCTGTTGAGCTTTAAACGAACCCCTTTGCAAACAAATCGGCACTCGATTGCATTTGCATGCTCATTAGCTTTGTCGAATTTTTACTTGCAGAAACACGTAGCTCTAACTACAACGGTTACGCGGCGTTCTATTCGATTTTGAAAGTTTTATGCTTTTAAATCTAATGATGTATTCATGTACTTATACGTCACTTAACGTGCTACTTAGAAATCTGCTTTATTTGAAGTTAGATGTTACTCCATTTATGTCTAATAGTCAGCAATTTCTGGCCATTTGCACTTATCCTACTATTAACTCTGCAAAATGTTTTTTTGTTTGTCTTAAATGTGTAAAAATAAACTCAGCTAATCTGTCATTAAGATGACTTCCAGATTTGGACAGACGCACAAACGTCCGCGTAAAAGCTACATAGCATTTCCCAAAAATATGCCGTTAGCTAATGTCTCCCAATTCTTGCATAGCGTAATGACCACAATTCTAAACCGAATTTGGCAAAAGGTAATGATATAATAGTTTTTTTCCAAACGGGACGTTAAATTGGATGCTAAGATGTGCGAAAATGTCTAAAAGAATATGTAGAACACCAGTTGGCGAGTATGCATTTTAATACCAAGTGTGCGCAGGCAGAGGTATTATCCAGGTTCACCGGGGACTAAACTGGCTGAAGGGAATTTGCTTACCGTGTACTTATATGCATGAACTGGCCCGATGATAATTTAGTGAAGCAAAACTTGTGATCCCGAAAAAGTCTTTTGAATTCGGTTTTTCATTTTCCTCAGTAGGTGCTGAAGTTATCAGTAGATGTTCAGGTAGGACCACTATAACCATAAAGAATTTACTTATCGTGGGCATCATGCAACGAGGTAAACGTGTCGCTTTCAAAACACACGGTCGCAGTACAGGAAACGAGCATTTTCTATCCCAGTTAAATGCTTATTAATGAACGTTCTCAACAGTCTCGTATTGGCGTCAAGACCGGCCAAGCAGAGGACACGAATCCTGCAAAAATTCAGGGAGCTGTAATTTAATATCTATTATAACCATGAGTCTTCCTACATTGCAGCCGACAGCAATGTCGCAGACATTCGAGCACATGCTGATCTTTAGTACGCTCCAAGCGGTGGGTATCGCTAAAAAATCTATACTGTGA
>CACRXP010000940.1:42357-78299 GCA_902702965.1 Spirometra erinaceieuropaei | reverse complement strand
TTTATTTCACTTCAAACGCAAGTGTTTTGACACAAGCGGTCAAGTCATAGATTGAGGTGGCGGGGATTAGTGATACCTTTTGCCTAGGAGCATAATTTACAAATCATTAATTCATGAATAATCTGCTTGGTTAGCTTTACAATTACACCATTCTCAGACCCCACATATTTTGGCATATGGAAAAACCAACTAATTTTTGAACATATATACGACTGCGCAGAAGTTCATATCCTCTTCAAATTGCGCAGAATAATGTGTAAATTTATGTATTTCCTAATGTTCCTCTTAGGGATGAAAATATATTCTAGCCTGTATGTCCACTTACGAAAGGCTGTTTGATCTTCAGGCCCACGCCTCCGATTTGGATTTATTTAAAGACGCAAACAGTGGGAGTTCGGAGCAAATTATTTTAACGCTCTGTGGCGTATTCGGCTACGCCCAATTTGAGTTGAGCTACGAGGACCAGATACTTGGCACTGATGTTCTTCACATGCTTTACGTACTTTTAAATATATTCGAAAAAATATATGCTAGTGTTGTGAAGAATAATCTTTTGGTCCGAAAACCGCAATTGTTGTTGGCAAGAGGTCAAGCTCATGCATTCGCTCTTCGTCGGGATATAAACTGGCAGCTCCCCTATTGTACATGTTGAAAAGTATCTAATATATATTTGAAAACTACCGTGCAACGCCTTTTAAATCTGCCGACTTAAACACATTCCTAGTTTTAAATAATTCCTCTCCCTGTCAGGCCCTCACGATGTGTCAGGACTCGTGGCTTGACCATGCGTGGACGCTTTGTCTTCTCGGAAATAAGTTTTTCCGGAGCGATGTTGGGTTATAATTGACCAATCCTTGCACCAGGATTGGACGTGGGCTAATTTCCTCTGAACAATCTATGACCTGCACATTGCTTTAATTTGCATATTTGTGAATCCATGCTGATTGTCCGATTAAATGGGTGCATGAATACCTCAGGATTCCTATGTTAGTCCAGCTGATCGGTATGGCCCATGCCAAACCAAGCATTATTCCACAATATCCGACATCGATTTCGCAGTCGATTGCCGGTAACACCAGCCGCCTTCCTGACAATCACACATTGTTTAAAGCACCAGTCTCATGCAGTAACAAATTAGCCATTTGTGGAGGTAAGACTGCTCGTTTCTTGTGGGTAGGATCTTGAAATTTTTTTGTAAATGTCTGTCTAAACGGGGCCGTCAACAGTCAACGCAAGTTTAATGGACATAAAAGTATCCGGTCAACAGAAACGGCAAAAAATAACATACGTCTTCCTTCATATCCGAGTTCCTTCACACGCGTCTTCCTTTTTTAACCGGAAAATGGCAGACGGCGCGAACTGCGAACGTTTTCGACCGCCCTAGAATAACCTCATTTTAGGAAACATTTTTAACAGTTTCTGCGATCTGCTTCTTTTGACAAAGGCAATCGGACCATATGCGTGCCACATGCAGTTTTCGCTGGACCCCCAGTTATGGAGTGAACAGATGCCGCAGTTGCCTTTAGGACGAGAAAGTGCGTTGAGAGATCTGACCAGCCTGCCTCGGGCGTTAGTTATCTTTATCCTTATATGGAAATAGATTTGTCCGCGTCCTTTGTTCCTGTATTTCTTCCCTCATCGACGGACTCAGACAACGTGGTAAACAGATCCAACGACAACGTTTATGTTCTCCTAAGGATTGCGCCGAAGGTGAAAATCATTAATTCATTTGGACATACACTACCCGCGGGGGCACCGCCAATATTGTTTGGAAAAATAGGTAGGTCCAAGAGGATCAGCTACAGCAATGAAATCGGGCTTCAATTATCTCAGGTCTACGGAAAGCACATTTTTCCTGCACCAATTGCCACTGCTGCTTTACGACCCTCGTGAGTGTGTCTTGATTGGAGTCACGGGCGTCCAACTCGACGTGGCCAGTTAGTGGCGAAGATTATTGGCATGGAGAAAGCCTTGTAGAGTATAAGGTGAAGTTCCAGTTGCAACCGCGCCGATTGGTCCTTAGCAATAGAAAAAATTTCCATCTGATGCAAATCCTAATTCTGAAGGCAAATGCCTTTGTCGAGACTCCTAAGGGAAACTGGGTTATTTCATGTACTACAAAGCTACGGGCAAACGCAATCGCGCACAACGTCAACATTAGGATATATTTGCCTAAAACCAAAGATAAATTGGGCATCTGTTGGTACTAAGAGACGACTGGACACAACATACATGAACAACAAATTCAAGTCAAAATAACATAATTCCGCAAAATGTTTGGATGACTTGATGAGATGAAGACATCTTGCAGTCTGCAAACGAGCCGTGAGCAACCATAGTCAAATAAGAGCTTAATTTAAAGTTTGGTAACTACTTTTCCGCCGGCAGAAGGCGGACATAATGAATTACTTCCTAGTGCAATCATCAAACGTGACGTCTCTAGCATGGCGGAGAGTTCGATTTTAAGTTCTTAAGATAAATACCAATGGTGATAGATTACGCCATTCTTCAATGTTGACGTTTTAGTGTAGGAACCATGCTGGCAGTACAGAAATTGCCTTTATAAAATAACGGGCACTTCTATCGGACATTTTGCAGGCCATATCACTCAAATTTAATGTATTTTTGTTTTTTTAATACGCATCTAATTTCAGGATCTCTGGCCCGTTTTGCAAGTTTAGATATGTTGAAACCTATTGTTCTGAGCAGTTATGTGCGGATAAATCCGGTCGTTGGCATAAAAATGATCTTCGGTGAATAAAAACCTACTGGCACTGCATAAATGCTAGGCATTAACAAGATATTGAAGGCTAGGTGCAGTTTGAAGTAAAATTGACATAATAATGACCAATTTCGAAACAGAACGTGCTAATTGCCCTTCGTCTATTTGATACTCAATGAAGGACATGTTGAGAGAGCATTGTCTGATGTGTTTGCAAGTCACAGTAAGCATGTACAAGCATGTAATGGTTGTCAGGATTGAATTCGTATTTTGCTTGATAATCAGGAAATATAATTGAAATCTTCTTCGCAACCTAAATTAAATATGTTATGGCAATTCCTGCACATTGCATGCCGTCTGAAACATCTGATTACTTGCAATGACATTTGCGTGTGCCAGCCATTGGTGAAAACACAAACAGTCCAACTAATTTTGCATTTGTATGCTGGGCAAATTATTTTTGACTGTAAATCGAAATACTCCGCAACTATTACTTTAAAATCTGATAAATGGGCATGCAATAAATTGACGACCTTAATCCTAAATTGCTCCCTAAACTCGTCCATTGTACACGCTTCATTTAGCCTACGTTGTATATTGCCTCCGGTTGATTTGAAAGTGCAATCCTGCGTGTGAATGTGCAAATCAGCGCACACAGTCGATCGTCATCACAGACGAATCACACATCCTCTGCATTCAGTCGATTGGCCCCATTTTCATGTTTATTTACATACAACTCATAATATTCATATTGCTTTTCAATCTCACCTGTTTTAAAATGGATACTAATACAGTCTGCAGGCTGCTGGGATTTAGGCTGTCCCATGGCTGTAAGGTGTAAGAGTTTTTATTTAATGCTATTATATTGTAAGTAAAAGACCTCCCCTATGCGATCGCAGGAAATATAAACACTTCAATTTGAGTTTTCAATGGAAAGAGAACTGATCTTTTACGCCGATGGTATTAATAATTTGAAAGGGTTTTTAAATGCATGAAAGCCTCATAAGGACGCTAGTAGTGTAGTTAACCTGAATTGAAACAGCCCCCACCTAGTAAGGTAAGACAAAAAGCGCAGCCCGCTTCAAGTTCAACCTTTGAATTGTAAACTGATGTGGCTTGGCTGCTATATATATCACTGAAAAAACGAAATCTCTAATCAGCCTCAGCCAATGTTTTCTATTAAACGCACGTCAAGGCTATATTAAAAGAGCAACTCTAAGCACAAAACTAAACAAAACCATAATATGGTAGTTGAGTAACGAGGTAATTAGCAGTGTATTCCACATTGCGTATTCCACAGCAGCTTCTATGTTATTGAAGTTAAATATAAGTAAACAAGAATGTCAGTAGCATTGGCGGGCTGAATTAGCCACAAAACAACCAATACGTGTTTTCAGGACTTCCCCTGTCTCGTGGATGGAACTTTACCCACATCAGAACATCAACTAAGTGAAGGTCCTTAGATGTACACAATTTGTAAATCTAAGATGGATATTCCACAGGAAACCGCTGTATTTCATGATAGCACGCCTCCTTGAAGGTATGCCTGTGGGTTCAAGTTTGGTAATGTTAATGTTTACTACGAACAGTACAGTCTCCAACAGCACAGTCTCCAACACTTATCTATAAATATATGAAATGCAAGCCTCTACATTAAACGAAACCGACATGAACTTGTTGGGATAGTTTGGATTTACTAAGCACATCAAAACCCTGAATGTACAGGTAGCATTCAGGTTTTAACTAGACGTCCACCACAATCCATAACGTCCCCTGGCACAAAGACAATGAATTACATATAGAAGTGCCTACTTGCAAATTAACGGGAAATAGTAGTTACCAAAAAGCGAACAAAAGAAAACATTATTAAAGGACGCACTAAATATGCAATGCATATTTTAACAACCTCATTTACAAAAAAAACCGGCTTCGTTGTAGGCTAATATTCTGTTCCTTCGAAGTAACGACAAGACCAATAGTCTCAGGCATCTGAGCAGCTACGTTGACGATGTCACGGCAGTCACCAGGCAACAGCCCTCATTGCTCCTGTCTTATGTGCTGAAATGCTGACAATCTGTTGACTTAATGCATGATTACGTTTAAAAGTAAAAGCTCGCTCCCTTGCTTGGACGCATTTCCTCGCATATGAGAGGACAGTAAGGTTTGAGGAAGGATATATTAGAAATATGCTTGGTCTGGAGAATACGCAATTTGTAACATATTCGCGCACCTCCGGAAATGCTGCCGTTTGTCTCAAAATGCTGAAGGAATCCGATAGTTGGACACCATCGACGAGGATATTGGAGAGACCCGAAGTTTACCTGATGCGATCGGGTTTCGTGATTAATGTATTGCAGGAACTATCACAAGCGCCGTCCAAATGCAGCAGGATGACGGCGTTAAAGCGAATTAACTTGGCTAAAGGCCCATGTAATTGGGACGCGCGAAGTTCGTTTAGCTATAACGCGCAGGAGGTGGAGAAAGAAAAAAAAGGATGCAACAGAATGCTATCACCGTAAGTTAATTCCCGTACTGCGTTCATAAAGATATGGAGCACACTGTGAACATCGTGGTTGGCGAGAGTAAAAATGCCATTGAAACGGGAGTGGATAAATGTTCTCTTTATATTTGGCTATAACCATGGAAATGTTTGAAAATCTTTCAGGAATAAACTCTTAAGTATTGAAGGCTGCCTGCAAAGTGCCTGCAAGACGGCTTGGTTATTTAGCAATATTTTGCAGCCAAAAACAGCCTGAGTTATTGTCGGTTTTTATTTCGTCGATATTTGTGGACTCATTGGTAACGATTTCACAGATGAAAAATCCCACTGGCGGCAATTTCTCCGTCCGAAAAATAGTGTCGTTCACTAGGCGCACTGTATTCATGCAGGAACTTATGGATGCGGTCTAGTGAATATCAATGAGAAGTGCTTATGCTATCGTTCATATTTCGACAGGCGATATGACGGCTTACTTTTCATTTGTAAATTAACCATTATACCGACGGAATTTTACTACCCACATAATTAATGTGCATGCAATTTTTTTGAAAACCCTTGTTTTTTGTTAACATTAAAAAACCTTTTTTGGCAACATTCATAAACCATCTTCGTAAACCTGCTGCCTATATAATTGCGCAGGACATCCGTTTCGCAGACAGTCGGCCAGAGAATAAACACATACGATTTCCATGAATTTCGGTTTCGCACTTCAAGGACACTTTTTGTTTCGCGTTTGTTAGTTGACTCAACATCCATAATATTTTGTCGGCTAACTTACAAAAAAATCGGAATGTCAGACGTAGCTTGGGAATTCTGTAACAGTCTAAAGAGCATGTGCGTAGCTAATGTCAGTATAGTAAGGCAGGTTTCCCTGTAAATGTAATTTGATTTAGATAGATAAAGACGATAAAGACACCGAAACCGATAAGCGCTCATACATAGGTAATTATTACAAAACCATCAAAAAGAATGTAACCACATCACAAATCAATTTCGTACCTCAAAGATGCTTAGTTTATTAGTGGGTTTTTGGGTCAAATTCTCGCATAGGTTTGGTAGCGTGCATTTTATAAAAGGAAACGAAATATTTACATTATTGTGTCACTTGCAAACTGACATAGCTTTGTGTACAAAGTGTCTATTTTAACAAACAATAGTCTGTAGGATGGAAAGCAGAAAATACTTGGTAGTAAAACGGAAAACGTCAATAATGGCTGAGATAGAGTAAATTACAACTTCGTGTGCAGAGATTTAGAAAATGCCACGTTCTAGTACTTCGGTGCTAGAGTCGACGTCATTTGTTGTAAGCGCTTTATTTTGAGATTTTGTCAGTTTTCGTTGTTGTGCATACGATAAGCAACCAAAATTATTCATTTCTCACTATTACTATAGCTCTGCTGATGGTGGAAAAAAGACGATGGCGTGCAATATATTTAATAAATCAACGACCCCTATCTCTGCAATGATTTTGGCCTTTCACCGACATAGGTAATAACATTCAATCGAAAAATATTAAATGTAGCGGAAGAGTTTTGGAAAATAGTACGGTTTACGTCTCCGGTGTTACAGTCAATCCGGTTCTTGTTTAACAGTTTAACCATAGCTGTAATTTGCTGAATATTTTATCATGACCAATCGCTTTATGGTACATTCGAGAGGGTAATCATTATTCATTTTTTCTGACCTTATTACCACCTGTGAAGCTTTTGTATTGTGCGAAAGCAAAGGACGTTTTGTGTCTTTTGTAAGGAAACTACTATTACGAGTGTTAGGTTGACGTTCTTAAGACTAGAACTGACGACTTATATAAAGGAACTTTAATTTCACAGAGCTCTAACTGGCAGAAACCATGGAATATTTTCATATTAGTAGAATACTACTCATATGCACCTTCAAATGCAAAAGTGATGCTAGAAATGCATGTTTATGGTAAATTACGTAATGCGTGTTAAAACCTTTGTAGAAATCCACTGGTCATTAAATACTCACTCCAGTTGAAAAAGCATATAGCACACATCAGTCATAAACCCAGTTTATCCTGCACTCAGGAGACTACTGATAAAGTCGCAATTAGTTACAAGTATTTGTAGAAAGCGCTGATAAGTGGGAAGACGGAATAAATTTGATGCATACCTCCTGACAGCTGGCAGCTAGTCAAATAGAATTTTCATCACTTTCTACTTGCAAGTAGTATAAACAGACATAAGCTGTTGCCGGGTTATGTGAGCGGCTGTGATGCTGGTAGTTTGGAAACTTGGTACTCGTTGACTCTACTCTTAAAGGAATTCACCCACGAGTAGACAGCATCACCATTACCGCAACATACCACTCCGTGATTGAAAAACGGACTTTGATGACTGATCCTCGCTTTCAGTGAGAAGAGATTTAGGAGATGATCGCTCAAAGTGGGCCTGATCGATTGAGCAAAGTAATCAGTGGGATCTAAACAAGAGGCTAGGCCGTTGATAATGCGAAATGTTAGAACAAGGCCAACACGTAGTCGCCTGTACGAACGGAGAAACATGTTGAGAGTTTACAGTTTAGTTTCATAGGGCGGTGCTCCCAGACCTTTTGTCATTTTGGTCGGTACAGTCCTCGGCAGTCCTAGGTCTTGACTCACATATGAAGTATTGAAGACGAGGCAGTTTGTAGGTGCCAAATACTTTGAAAACACAGTCAGGGTCAAATCCCATTAAGGGTCGCCTTTTGAGTTCCAATGCAGCCATAGTCGATTTGGCCGCCTTCGCGCAGTGCAGTGTTGATTTGAGTGAAGTTGTGGTCCATACACTCTAGTCCTTTTGACTGTCAGCCGGGAAGAATGTAAGCCCTGTTACTGGAGGTTTTGAAGCTGTCTAGATGTTGATGGTTGCACTTTCTTACATTAAATGGAATAAGCCAGCGCGTCGAGCAGTACTCAAGGCTCTTTAAGTTTGCTTGCAGGTGGTCTGCGTCTGCCGCATTGTTAACAACTTTTCACAATCTTGTTTTGTGAGCAAACACGATGGCACCACAGTATAGGCGCTTAACGTAGTCATTTATGAAAACGAGTAATAGTTTTGGGCCTAGGACTGAGCCCTATGGGAAGTCACTTACTACACGTACCCCTGAGGACTTTTGAGGCCGGACCTGAATTATTCAGGACCGTCCAGTCAAACAGATCTGAATCCATACACGAAGGAGTCCACGAATTCCAGTGTTGCGCAGTTTGTGCACGAGACGTTGATGAGCAACGTTACCGACTGTCTTTTTGATGCCGATGTAGATGCCGGGCACTGCATTACTTTAATCGCATGCTTTGGTCCAGCGTTCGAGTGTAAACAACAGATTCGTGACACAGGACGTAACAGTTCGAAAGCCGTGGTGGGCATCGTAGAGGTGGTTTTGCTCGAGGAACTGTATCACGGCTTTCTTAATAATCTTCTGCATGATACTGCAGCAAATGGAGATGCGACTTACTGGCCTAAAGTTAATTGCAGGCACTCGATTTCCCCCCTTAAAAGCGGAGTGATGGTAGCGGGCTTCTAATCTGAGATCAGGTTCCCAGTAATTATCAAAGTTTGGAAATAGCTTTAGGATAAACCATGGCACGTTTGAACTGACACCAAGCCTCTTCGCTATCGCCGGCGAGAATGGATGCCTACTCGATAGGACGAAGATCCTTTTCATCTGTTCGAAATCGCCACGCCAGATATTTGGTCGGGAATACAGGTGTTGAGCAGGCAGGGATAATCAGACGTATTTCAACGTGTATTTGTGAAACAATTTAAAATCCTTTGAATTTAAGCCATTTGCTGACGCAGTGAGTAGTAAGTATTTAATTTAAATGTAAACGGTCAGTCAAATTACGTTAACGGATTTACCCATCACGAAGCCTTGTTCTCAAACGAAATGACGGACCACCCTAAAGGTCAGCAACAACTATGCTTTCGACCAATTGCAAAACGTTCCTTTATAAGTTATCTTTTTAGAGAGGACTTCAAGAGTGCTTTGCATTGACTCATTTTTAAGCGTATGTTTGCCTCCGCGGTAAAGCGAACAGTAAAATTTCCACTTTCATTCATTTCTCAGGCGTAAGTAAAAAAGCTGATATTTTTCTGCCGCAAACGGAGAAACCTGCTTTTGTCCTTATTTTGCTTTCATTTTAACCTTGTTCGTTCCAGGATTACGAATTCCTGGAATAATAGCAAAAATAATGTTATTTTGCTGAACTCGCTACATTTTGTGTGTTTTGTTTCTGAAATTCGCGTCCACAGATTCTAGATTAACGCAATGTAATGTTCCTTGCAATGAAACACAAAAGGACAATTTAATGATAATCACTTTGTTAAAGCATATAATTTCCAACTGGCAAAATTCCATAAAACAGTTTTTTGCTTTATAATTACACCTTAAGACGTAAATAATACACATTTGCTAACCTGGAGTTCAAAAACGGAAAAACTCTTTGTTTACAAAAAATTAAACCTTAAGCTAATTACACTGATTCCTGCGGGTAATCTGCATCCAATCGCAGCATGTGTCGCTTAGTAAACCTTGTGAATGTGTACTGATCTCTTGTCGAATTGAATATTCCTAAAATGCGCAGTCGAAGCCTAGGACAGATAATATCCCAGGCAACAGTCCGAGTACATTGCAACGTCCACTGTGAACCTAATTCAAGAACGTTTGCTTGATAAAATTATATGGACAAATTTTCTGCAAAAAAATGATATTTTCGTGAAGTGACTTGGCCAGCCAGTAAAATGCGCAACGTCTAAGTCGTTAGAACGATCAGTTACCCTGCGCTGTCGTCAACGATAATGTGATAGGCTACGTAATTGTGGTCCAGGAAAATGACACAAAGTCGATTTGCGTCGAATAACCTGGCGTGAACACCTGACAGACAATGTCTGCTTAATTCGATGAGCCGTGTTCTTAGTGTCAGCCGGTAGCTCAATTGACCCTGAGAACACGCATTTAGTGGTAAGCAAATTTCTTGTCGTCTCGTCATTTGAACTCCCAACCAACCCTCTTGTAATTCAGAACAACCGTTGGAATATGTGTGTGATGGGTCAAGCCAGACAGACAGATTTTTACGTGACCCAGACCACGGTTGTGTCCTTAAGAGCCGGTTAGCCGTGTCGATTAGATTGTCGATGCACAGGGTATAACCTATGCGGCTCAAGTGTTGTCCTGAAGGCTGGTCTCTGCGGACTAATTTGTGCGTTTACTCTTATCCCGGGTTTCTGGCAATTAATTCGGTAATTTGGGGCCATCTGGTAGCACGCATCACAGTGCAACCACAAGTTTTCAATGCTAATTCAGGTATGGGTGTATGCGCGCTGGGTCTACCTTTAATCATGCCAGAACACACGTACAGTTCTCTTGACCATTTCCATTGCGGAAATTCACACGCAGGCGCTACAGCATCAGGCATGTCGCCACTGCTTCGGTCAATTGTAGGAGGTTTTTCGACCTCTCACCTCCTATTCGGTTGAATTAGGACCTTATGTGAAGCTGGGGGTGCGTTAGTACGCCTAAACGCGGTTTTATGCACTGCGAAATACCTAAGCCAGCTCACCTTGATGATCTTCTCTAATCTTTCGTGAGATTGAGCTCGGACGAGGGAGCAGAGTAGGGTTGGATTGGTTCAGCAAATTTCTGCTAACACCATAGAGGAGTTCACGCGAATTTCAGCGTCAGTACTCCCACCCTGTCTGTGAAGTACACGGTGGACATCGCCGGTCGTGATAGCGGCTACATGATTATACGCCTAAGCAGTGCTGATTGTACATGTGTTGGGTGGTCGGCGGGAAAACGCGTTAGGCTGAGCGTGCTTGTGGGCTTAGTGGTGCTGGTGGATGAATTTGGTTCTTGTAGCACCTCCTGTCATCCTGCTAGTTAGCCTTCAGCTTCCGTCATATTCTGTACCCATTGCCTCATGTTTGCGAGTAATGACGTGACTGCCAAAAAGGAACGGTGGGAGTTGGCAGTGCCGGACGCTAAATATTATAATTACGATTTGTTTTCGGTAGTGATTTTGCTCAAAAGCAAATTAGGCGCTCAATGCCTGTTTCTTCGGCTTGGGGATACCCACCCTCAGTTGCAAACCCATTAGCGTCGCTATCTGAAATAAATGCCGGAATTCCAGCTTTTCTTTTCGGCAGCATAAATATGGTTACCACTATATTTCTAGACTTTGACTCGTACATCACAAGCTAACAATCGATGAACAAGGTGGACGGACATCCTTCCTCCGACGGCCTGTGTAGGAAATATTGCAACCTCCGCGAGATGGATGATTAAATAATAGTAGACGGGGTTCGGCCCTGGTAGCCTGTAACTTCCGCGGATGTTTTAGGTGTGGGCCAGGATTTGAAAGAGTCGTCTTTCTCCGGTAATCATGTATGGTTTACTGGTCGAATTCATGCCCGAGGAAGGCTATTTTAACAAAAGCAGAGGAGTCGTAATCTGATCTCATTAAGCATACGTTGAGATCACGCAAAGCAGAGGGGAATGCCGTTAGGTCCTCTTTACGATATTAAGCGATTTGTCCGAACACGTTGACATCCTCCAGTTATAAATGTCGCTCCCGAACGACTGCAACCCTTTTTAACTCCACCTACCCTCACGAGGACACCCAACCGTGACCGCATTCCTTAATCCCATCTAACATCCTTCTACCCCGCCTCCATTGCCTCTGCAGCGGCTCCTGTACTGTAGTTCGCCCATTACGCACAGTTTTCGATGTATTGTGCTTGGAAAATTTCAAGAGGACAACGTTATTAACCAAGCATTTATTTACTCGTAAGCCCTCTCAACTGCTCTGCATTGTCTAGGTTGCATATGTTTCGGTTCATCACGAGTGAAATCCAGTAAATCAAAAAGCTGTTGATATATATTTTCAGAATATTTCTCCTTAAATCACAAGTTGTAAAAACATCACTATTGACTGAACAGTTTCGAGTGAAATATAATTTTTATTAAACTGCTGAGGACAACACATATAAATTTAAAGCCGATATGGAACCAAACTATGGTTTCGGTTTACTTAAAGTTGCTGTTATGAGACACCTTTGTAGTGATGCTAGCCAGACCGACTTAAGTTATACAAAAGACAAAAAATATACTAATCAACAGCGACATGCGGCGAACTCAAAGTAATGTATGCTGAGGTATGTGAATGACAACGAGACCGAGTAATCGAAAAAGGAACGCAAGCAAACAAGGTAGAAAAACCTTTATGGTCTCGTTTACAAAATATAGATATGTGGGTTGCAGTGGCGGAAAATGAAGCACACTAATGTCAGCTTTGTCGGAAACACGGAAATTGAGTAGTAAAACCATGACATGAATTTGAAGTAGCCAGCAGTAAGCTATGCCAATGAGAAGTAAACGTAGAAGCGGACAATGAACCTGATGTACGCAGTCTAAATCGGGTTGACGATCACCGCTTAAAAACAGGATCGGTAATGCGATGTAATCGAGGTGGAATGAAATAATACGAAGACATGGACGAAGAAACGGAGTAACTGCCCAATGGAATGTAAGTGAACTAACTTGTACCAATATATGGGAAAGACTTTGCCGCCGAGCAATAGAAAAATAAATCAACGTTTGATCTCACAATTTGCATGCCTTAGATCAGTGCTTTTTTCCGTGTTTCCCTTGTCACGACACTAAGTAAAAAGTCGACTTACTTCCCTTACGCAATGACGTTCAGCCTATTCGTCTTATGGGTTGTATTGATGGGGATGACACATAGTTAAAACTGGTAACCCGCCAGATAGTATCGGACAGGCGCTGACACACTACAGCAGGATCAGCACAAACTTCGTAATCAATCAATAGACGGATTTTGCTCAACGCTACCCTCACAGTCAGACAGGTACTTTATGAAGACCAACAGCCAGCCGACGTTATTCAGCTGTGCTGCACAGCGCTTCTTGTATCAAGCAAACCCCTTCATGCTTTTAACAAGCGACCATGCATCTGCCAAATTATACTTAAATGAAATACATTTTACTTGCTCATTATTTTCACACCGGTGTTTAATGGTTTGTGATCGGATCAGGTGCAGTTGCTTGTTTATTTAACAAATACTGTTAGTGTGCTCTGAATTAGAAATCTATGCATTTCAGGAACATCTATTGTGCGCAAATGCAAAAGGGTATAAATAGTGTCTTAGATTGCTAATCGTATTACGACGTTCTTATTCGATATGTTGTGAAATCCACCTAGTCGTTCGTTGATTATGCGGATTTTCCTCGGTGTAAAATCTGCAAACCTGTCTCCATCTGACAGACGTTTTAAGAGATCTTCTCTGAAGTCTGCGAGGAAGTGGCGACTCCGATAAATTGTATACCGATTGCTGGTGTAACATGCTTCTCTAAAAATTATTCGGTTCCGCCTTTAGGATTTCGGTGTCGCTTTAAGATTAAACTTTAGGTACAATGCTTAAATAGACGACAATACGTTTTTACTGAAATCTACCTTTAAAAATTAACTAATCAAACAGTTGTTACATAGCGATCCAGAAAATAGCAGGTATACCGCTTTAACGCACATCCAATGCCTTACATACTGTAATTGTATTACAGTTTTGATGACTACCCCATCGATATGCTTATTTAACGGCAACTGTAAGAGAAAAGACCGGTGTAAAATAAAATGTTGCCCTAATCCAAATATATGCTTTCAGAAATTCGCGGGAATGTGCGGACCATGCGCAAGATATCAAGGCTAGTCAGTTGACCCCGAAAATGCGCTCAAATGCAACCTTACTGATGGGGTTTATATGAATAAAAATTATTGGTTCTGCAACCACAGTTTTCTAGTTTACAGACATAGTCAAGACGGAATTTTGGGGCCAAAATATGTGCAAACTAACATGGATGGTTAAACGGTCAGACGACCAGTTTATAATAAGGAAGTGCGTTTTAGAAACGCAGGTAATTTCACAAATAAAGGTGAAATTTCGAGTTTCAGGTGCATGCATAGGTGAAGAAGAATAGCCGAGCACCGGCACAATTCGTTTATTATCCTAAGCTTTCAGACCTCTGCTGGAGTCCATCGTCAGAGGAAGCAGCAGAAACAGAACGATCGACATTTATAAGGCATTTAGGCCAATCATCGGCGATTCTATCGCCGCAAATCTTGGGTAGACGATTTTCGTTCTGGCGCACCACAGACAAGCCATCAAAAGAGACGATTTGGAACGTATATGACTAAGCTAACACCACCAGGCACAGAAAGCTCAAACTTGTTTAACAACCTCTCTTCCGAATAGCTACCAGAGCAGCAACTATGAACGTTACAGTATGAAACTTGTTTCAATACTGCAGATGCCGATCCTGTCGAATCATTGCAGCCCTGGAAGCTATACCTGTAAGAAGTGAAACTTCCAACTACATGAAACACCGTCCGACAACGTGGTACCTCCATGCTGATAACAGACAGACTAACTGAATGTGTTTCGCAGAGTAAGTCAAAGGCTATGGGAGAGATTAGGAGGGACGACAGAATTGTTCTTCTATCTACTGGCAAGGGACGGCTAAACGTCGTGATGAATCGAGAAGGCTATAATGAAAAACCTGAATCCCTTCTTGGGGACAGAGCATTTTACAGACCAGCACAGAACGCAAAAGCCAGATTAGTAGCAGATCGGCTGAGTAAACTGCTAGCAAATATAGACATAAAAATGTGATCACGGAGAATGAAAGACAGCAAGTAAGGGCAACTGACACCGCTCAATCTCGACTCTATGGTCTGCCAAAAACGTGATGCAAATGTCCCGCTTCGGCTAACCGTTGTCCTAAAAGTCAACCCCACCTACAATTTGGCAAAGTGGATGTACTCAAAACTGAAGTACCTCCAAGGCAATTCGATTACGTCAGTTCGATCAGACTCAATTCCTCATAGGCCTCCAAGGTAGGAGGACTCATTTGGACAAATGCATGATCCCCTTGATTTGACGCCGTCATTCACATCCATTCCAATAAACTTGACTCGCGAAGTCTTGCGCAAGTGACTTGAAGAGTAGTATGATGAGACGCATAATGCTCTAAAAATAGAAGCTCATGAGGCTGTTTGAAAGCTGCCAACAAACTTTCTTCTCTTTGGCGTGAGAGGCCTATAAACAAATCAAGGGAACCACAATGGGCTCACCAGTCTTCGATGTAATGGCAGAACTGGTCCTTTTTTGAGAGAGGAATGCTTTATGTTGAAAATAACATTCAAAACCTTCAGCAAAAACGGTTCTCCAGTACATAGTGATTACCATAGAGATCAACAGGTATTGGACAGGTGGACATAACTATATATGAATAAAAAAAGGACTTTAGGGTGCAAGATCGAGTTTTAGTTTTTGTTTTTCAGCATCTTTGCAGGTGAGATACCGGGCTAGAAATAGCAGTATGGAATTCTGATAAGCGGACGTGCGACAAGGGATGTGGCGGAAGCATCGACGCATGGGAAGTAAGGACTTTGCAGCCATTAACTCATTATGAAGGCGATTGACGGTGTCATTCAGAATTCGCTCATCAAATTGCTCCGCCGTATTGAAGCGTCGCTGCACGATGATATCAGCTAAACTATGATAGGAAACACCAGCAGCAGAGACGAACATTCGAATGACACGTTTAAAAATAATTAGATATTTTTGAAGTAAAGCTGGAAAAATAACTGGATAACAATAAAGAATGAGTGGAAGAATAGAGCCATCTATGAATCTCCAGAGTAAGGACTGGGGTGTGTGATATGAACGTAGACGACGAATGCAATACACAAGTTTTTTTGAATTAATGTTAAAAGGGTTTCCATATGAAGAGAAAAAGGGAGAATTTAGGACAAAGTAACACCTAGGTACCGGAAAGAGGATACCTCATTGGGAAAAATATCCAAAGGTACTGAAATGGGAGAGGGTCGCAATCGAAACACACAATGTACTGATTTCTTATTGTTTAGTACGAGTCCATTATTCGACGACCATGCGGACACGTGATTTAAGCCATCCTTTAAAGACTGTAGGTGAGTCAGGTTTTTGAGTAGGTTGCCTACGACCATGTCATCGGCATAGTTAACATACATTCTCTCGTGCTCGTTAATGATGTTTACTGTTTACACATCGTTTATGTCTCGTACCAGCACTCATTACTTATACCTATAGCGGATAGTTATAAATGACTCAAACACATTTTATGGACATCGCTGTGCTTGTTAAAATGACGAAACTGTACGACCTCGAGATTTCGGGACACAATTTCTGATCAGCACGCAAAGACTTTCGGGTTTTTATGCAATTCTTCTTTGTGAGTATCTGTTCGGAATTTTTGAAAGTCAGGGAAGGAGGTTTCCTGGGTCTCTAAAGATCGGACCGCTTCGAGGCTGCAATCTGTCAAGGAATCCATATGTATACATTTTCGAAGCCGTTTCTAAATGAATATGATCCCGCAAAGATTTCGAAGATCGCAAGCTGGAAACGCAAGTTCCGGCGATGATGAAGAAGGTGCAGTGGCATCAGACGATTGAGCAGTCCCACGACCACCTGTTGGGATGTCAGTTCAGTTCACTTCAGCTCAGTTACTCAGGGGAATAAAGGCGTTGAATCTTCGACTCCCTATTTCTTACACGAAATCAAACAATATCAAACATTTGAAAATACAAACGTCAAACGGCTACATAGTTTCTTCAGATTGGCAAAGTTTTCGAAAACAGACAGATAAAGAAATTGTTGTAAGTGTTAAAACATTAACATCACTAAATGTAATGTACAGTAGATTTTATTGGGTTAGTTAGTGCTATCTCAGTTTCTGAGGGAGACGAATTTAATCCCAGCCCACATTCAAAAGTCATGGGAAAATAATAATAAACAAACGTTACGAAAATACAGGCAGTAACATAGCAACATTTTTAAGCTGTTCAAACGGAATGCTAGACGATGTCGGTCAGGTGACATTATGACGTTTAATGATACATTGGTCCAACTTGCGCTTAAAAGCCTCGACGGATATGGACATGATGACATATGCAGAAAGAGAATTCCAAGCCCGATCACTCTGTTTGAAAAGAAGAACTTTCGAACTTCCAGCTTGGTGCCAATCGTGCGTGGTTTAAGTGGATGACGTCGGAGGTTCGTTCTGGTCACTAACTCAAAGAAATCAGCATGTACGAGACAGCAGTCGTGGCCGCGCAGTATACAGAATGCTTGTATAAGATCGCCTCTTAGATGTCTGTAACTCAGATGAAAAAGGCCGAGATTAGACAATCCTGTATCATGGGGTAGTTAGCCCTATCCACTTACGAGTTTGGTTGTACGCGTTTGAACTTTCTCAAGGATGCTGATATCTTTAGATTTTCAGGGTTCTGGCACATGAATAGCGAACTCTAGCTGTGGTCGTACAAATATTCGAAAGACTTTTTGAGGCAGTCTTAATCGACGGTAGAGGAAGCTCTTTTGACAAGATAAAGTACCGAAATAGCATACGTGGCTACCTTGGAGCAGTGGAGCGACGGTTTAAGAGAAGCCGTTACCGACACACCCCAGTCTTTCTGTGCGTCCACCTCCTGCAATGGTACGCCATCTAGGTGCTTAACCCTCCGGCTCAGAGATCACCTAGTCATATTAAACGACAAAAGCTAGTCTTGTGACCATTTCTCGAGTCGGTTCAGGTCTGCTTGCAAGCGGTCGTCGTCAAATTCAGTTCGGATGACGCTCCGAAGTTTAAAATAATCAGCCAACATGACAACATAACAATTCATTTCACTGACTCAGTCATTGACGTTTATGGTGATTGGGGTAAGGCCAAGGACGGAGCCTTGACGCAGATCGTTTTCAACAACTACCTCCGCAGACTGCACGCCACCGACGTGGACGATGTCAGAGCGACCGACCAGGAAACGTTGTATCCACCTTAGGAGATAACCCCTTATGCCTATTCAGCTTAAGTTTAACAGCAGACGCTGATGTGGTACACTGTCGAATGCCTTTTTAAAGTCGACGCAGACTGCGTGCATTACATGAGCGCCATCGACTGCCGGATCCAGCGATCTAAACAATAAATTATGTTTGTCACTCAGGTTCTGCCTCTATAAAATCCGTGCTTGGCATTGCATTGCAGATTATACTGTGTTAGGGGGCGCTCAGCGATCGTTCATACGTAACTCATTCGTTCCGTTGTGCCTTAAGGGCTCTCTCTCGAGCCCAACCAGCAGCGGCGCAGCGGTGCATGATATATAGGCAGAATGATAGTACCGACAAAGACAAGGGAGACTGGAATGGCCATTTCTGGCTTATTAGCCGTCGTCAGCCAGCCATACCAAGCCCGAAGTGTGGAACACCCGAGCCTCGAACTCGCGACCTGTTGGTTTAGAAGTCAACGTCTCTACTCACCGGGCCACGAGCCCGTTGCCCTGTCGGTTTTCGATCGGGAATGTGCAATGGTAGGGGGCGCTTACCGATCATTCATACGGAACTCACTCGTTCTAGAAAGTGAATTATTTCTCATTTAATTATTTTTCCACGATTTTGCAGCAAATTAAATGAGGGCCGATTGGTCTGTAGTTGTTTGCTAAGACCTTGCTGCCGCCTTAATGAATTGGCGTGATCCGCGAGGATTTCCAATTGGCGGGTGAATAGCCTGCTTCGAACGAAGATTGGAAGAGCATGGACAGAGGCTAAGATAGTTATCCAGCAAGCTCCTTGAACACTTTAGACGGTATTTCATCCGGTTCAGGTGATTTGGACACATTCAGTGTCAGCAGTCCTTTGCGAACAATAGCTTTGGCGAAATAGACGTGCTCAATTGTCGGCGCGTCCACTATGTCGCATTCAAGAGGGAGAAATGTGCTTTGCTTCGTAAAAATGACATTAAACAATTGTGAAAGATTCTCTGCCTTTTCTCTGTCTTCCATTAGTTCTATGTCGTTACTAACTTTCAATAACGGAATTGGGCCTCTGTTTTTTGTGCTTCTTCTTAGATAACCATATAAAACTTCGGCTATTCTGCTGCTCGATTCAGTAGGTCTTTTTCGACAGCACGCCGCATCCCGAGGATAAGCCTCCTACCTAGGTTCCTCTGGGATTTTTATGCAGTAATGGACACGTAGCTCATATACGACAGGAATTTCCTCAATAAGCTCCGCTTTTTATTCACTTCATTTTTAAAGCTTATGTTAGCCACAGGGTCGGCTGTTCAGTTTCATTCGTGAAGTACGACACAGGTCTTTGAGAAGAACGTTCAGTGATTCATTAAACCTCTCCTAACCCTTGATTATATCACCGGAAAAGCTGATTCCCCGTTTACGGTGTTTAGTTCAGCTTTTATTTGGACAAAGTCACCGCGAAGAATGTTCTTTCTAGCCCTGGTGACTTGTTCGGGCAAAGAAAAAATTGAGTACTCCCAGAACAGTACGACGTGGTCGCTTCGACCTTGGGGAGTCAGACATTGCACCTCATCAATGCCGTCAAGCGACTTTGTAAGAAGCAGATCCAGACAGTTCGACTGTTACCCTTCGGGCCCATTGTCGAAAAAGAGACGTGCTGTGTGAGAAATAACCCACGAGTCATGTCCAGCAAACGTCGGTCGAAAGCATGGTCTGGACAAGATGCATAACCTGAACTCCAGTCGATAAGAGATGCGTTTAAGCCCACCATGCTTAAGACATCGAACAGGTTGACCGTCAGGACGTCAAGGCTCGGCGTAACCGGTGCTTTTATAGTTAGCGAAATTGCCTAAGAATTAGACCTAAGTTTATCTGCCCTGTCGGAGACAATAAACCTGTGTTCTACATACGTGAGTACGCCTCCGCCCTGACGTCCTGATCTGTCTCTTCTAAACAACTGGTATCCTGGTATAGTCAACTCACGGTTGTCCGCATGCTGGTTCAGCTAAATTTCTTAAAGTGAGATTATATCCGAAGGTAGATCAGATAGATGGATCTTTTCCCCATCGACTTTCTATAGCATACTCTGCACATTTTTATTAGGAAATGTGAGTTTGCGATTTGTGGCTGTCAGAGAAGTAATTTCGATGCGTCTAGGACTTTTGCCTACCACTGCAGTTGCGCGGTCATCCGGATCGGGCGGGTGGTCGTCCTCTGTTTAAATTGGAACCTGAAAGATGAAGATCGAGGTGTTGCAACTTTGCAACATGGAGTGTGGGTTTGAGCTACAATCACAAACTCCCACCCAAAATTGAAAAGAAAAGACAGAATGCAGCAGAATGAGGGGTCCAATGTTTACAAAACCCGGAGTTGTCCTCTCAGGCAGTAGTCGCCAATGACAAACACAGCGTTGATGTTAAATGCATCCAGTCAGGCCTGAGAGTCCATGAGATAGTGGTGGTAGCCACTTTTGTGGACTCGCGGGCCAAGATCAAGTGGTGTCCAGTCGGTGTGTGTTTCATTTGCCGAGGAGTGGTGACCCAATGGCTGACGTTGTGGTCGCAGGGGGGACGGTGGGTTAAAATGGACTTATGGGCAGCTAAGTCTGCGCCGAAGCAGGTATGCCCAAAATTCCGGTCGTTTGACCTCAGGTCAGCGCATCTGGAACGACCGACTGTAAACGGGTGAATGCCTTTGAAGCAGCGAAGTATTGAACAATGGCGCCAGACCGGTCATCATGGCTGCACACAACGGCGGTCCACGGCAGCAGATGCCGACAGCTCAACCGGAATACCGAATGTCCAAGAACAACCTCCATTTCTTGAATAACTGTTTTGAGCAGACCCTTGCTGACGCCTCTAATGGGGCAAAGGTGCCAGATCGGGGGCAATAACACCAATCTCCTGAGGCAGACGACGAAGGACACGCCCTGAGCTATCACTTCGATCTCGTGGGAGCGATCGCGGGCCGTCTAATTTGAGACTAAGTCGGTGAACCTCACTCGAGAGTTGGTCCTCCAACATTGGTAATCAATTACCTTCATTTTTTGCTAGTTCTCCACACGCAAAGCCCAGCCTTCACAACCGTACAGAAGGACAGACCGGACAGATGCATGCTACACGCGAAGGAGCGTTAGCGAAGGATACATAGGCAGTTTCGAAGGCGTAAGAAAACCCAGCGGTCAGTATTATTTCTGGAGACACTGTCGTAATTACTCTCTCCATTAGGCAACAGCCTCATCCTGGTGTATTTAAAACTGAATAATTCTTCTAGCTGACAGCCACCAACTCTGAGGTGTGCCTTCTTCAGCTAAGAGATGCGGTCAGAATAGTCGAGCGGGCCACTGTGTTAAAAAATAAACTGCGATTCAACTCCATGATGTTTATTTCGAGTAGCCTGAGTCAGGAATTCGAACTTCCGTCAGACAGCAGACATCCACGTCGTAATGATAAACGTTGCGTGCAGTCAAACTGTAGGTAGCGGAGGTCATGCACGTTCGCAAATTCCAGCGTCCAATACCAAGAGTCCATCGCCAATTTTGTAGTCTTGCTCGCATACTATTTGTCCGCACCACTGGACCAGGGTAGCGGATCGTGTCGGTTCCCGCGGACGCCGTAGCATGAGTCGTGATACTGCGATCGCGCATATTGCGTGGGGTTTCTTGGGAGTTCCGAATACGGTCGGGTGCCCAAACAGTCGAACAGCTTTGACTCAAAAGCCTAACCAGAAGGCAGATGTGGTAAGCAAAGTTGTTTAACGGCGGTTCACGGTTGCCATGTCACAATGTCTTCTTTGGCTTTGCGACTTTTTATACGGCTTTTAGAGCACCAGAACTCAGCACACCGAACCCTGATAGCACTGTCGCTGCTGGTCCGCGACCGCGTATTCTTCAACCCTTGGTCTATTTTTTTTCGCAACAACCCTTCACTGAAGGTCTTTCCCCTAATCGGCACCTGCGGACGCGCCTGGTAGCCAGCAGGTAGACTAATAGGCAACCCGTTATAATAGTAAACATCTGGAGATAAATGAGCAAATTTTAAAGGTTGTACTCTCGCCAGTTAGTTATCTTAGACCGAAGGTGAATAATTAAGGAATTATATATTACGTCATACACAATGGGGGTTTGACTGCAATCCATATTTAAATCTGCCCGGCTTGCAGATGGCTTGAGACTTGCAGTAAAGTCGACAAAATTGTTAAACAAAGTAGAACGTTCAACCATACGCAGTACTTAACCATTGTTTTCCTCTTATTATATGATTTTTTTCCGATTGAAATACCTAGGATGTCATTTGACAGAAAATATTCAAAACAGATGCACATTGATTTGCGGTAAAAAACTTTCATGATGTTACCCAAAAAAGACGCTGCATTGATTGCGGTGCGAATAATTAAGGTTCGCATAAATTTAATGAATTATAGTGCATATAAATGTTTTTTTCGGGATCGCATGACCAAAAGCCAACTATATTTCTACGTACTCTGTTTAATAGAAAACGCAATTTAAATATAATTACGGAATTATAGTTAAATACAAAACAGAAATTAGTCATTTATTGTCAAATATTTTGTGCAGTAATAACTTTCACATTTTACTGATTCTTCGCGGTGGAAGTTCAGGTAACATATATTTCCACTTGCATTTTCCACATACCTCAATTATAATTCACACGGATGTGCATGAGATGGTAGCATGTTTGTTCAATGCGGCTCGAACGAATTGATCAATTTTTGATACTCCAAGTTGTATTGCGATTGACAATATGTGTATCCCTGTCACTTAGCACAATCCTCGAAAGATTGGGAAATGTAAGATCCACTAAACGAAGGGTACTTTTATGTAAACCCTCTTCGGAATAGTAAAAGGTCGTCTGAAATTTTGCCCGTTTAAGCACTGCGTGTAGGCTTGCATGGGTTTTTCCTTTGAGAATAACGCAGTCCGTTAATTTCCATTCCTTAATTATTTTAAGAAAACTTTTAGGCATCCAAACAGAAAAACACAAATAATCCTGCTATTGCTATGCTATTTCTATTTTATTAATGCTACGGTATACTGCAATCCACAGAGCAAATGTTGTTTTTTGGTTCTCTGACAAATGCTTCGATTAAGAATTCTTACGCCCAAAAAGCGACATTAAATGTAAATAAATGTTCGATTTATGAAAATCCTGCAGTTAAATGAGTAAGATATAGTAGAAATACCTAACCTTTTTACCATATGCAGATTACGTTGCGGCACTTCAGCGATACTTAGGAATTTAAGTAACTTCGTTTCGCGTATGATGACTTCTAAATCGCAATCCGCATTTTGTATTGTTGCATTAGATTTCATTTGTAAATCGACCCATTGCATATAGCCTCGGTTTCCAAAATAATCGATTGGGAACAATTTGTTTAGACTGTTTTTCGCAAAATCAGCGAGCACAATAGAACTGCTGCGTTTCAGGCATTTAGTTTCACCTGAAGATGGCGTAGTAGGAAAATAGACTATCATGTGCGAGACTATTCATAAAGGATCCATATAATTAAGTGACAGGTATTTAAGACTGTTTGTACCCCTTATATGTTGGTGTTATATTCATGCACACTTTAGCTGCTGCTGGTGCTGTTGCTGCTGCTGCTTATACATCTGACTCGTAAAGTCTCTTTACCAAAATGAATGGTTATATAATAAAAGTGCTAAGTACTATTCTATGTCCGTGTTTCTGCACCTTTTTACACTATTGTTCGGCTACATTAAACAAAACGCCATATGGGACACGTGCAGTTTACTACATTTCGGTCTAATCAGTCTGTATGTTTTATTTAAAATACTCTGCCGAAATACTGTCATCAAATTGCAGTAACATTATGCACACAACTCAATGTCAAGTCTTAACTGACGCTGATTACGCCTTCGAAATCTGTTCCGACATAAAAATGATAAACCGGTCACTTCAAATGAATAGGTACATTCGCAATGATCAAAGGGTGCTATACGCTTAAAATGTGAAAGTTGGCCAAAATAGTGACTAACCAAGAGATTGCTGACAGGCATACACCGAAGTAACAAAACCCAGTAGACACTGAACTCTCAAATGTTCACTGCACATGGTCTAAAACCGTCGCCTTGCCGACACGTTTTATATCGTATAGAGCAAACACCACTGGGAATAACCTACACTGGAGTATTATGATGCTGAATGATGGGGTTGCTTCTGCGGAAATGGTGTGTGCGAAACCTATTATATATAGCAACCCATTTTTGGCCAATGCATGCTTAATGTTAAGACCTAGGTTCTAATGTCATTAAAATATTTCCCAATTTCAACACAATTCTAACACACCATCAAAAGGCATATGCAATTTAGCAAAAACAAAATTTGTATTAACATAGTCAATTTTGAGAAATGAAAACAGGCAGCTTACGCGTTTCTGTTGCATTCGATCGGTGATCCAGCAGATTTTTATTATGTCATTTTTTGATTCTTGTCAAATTTCGTTTCGTGTCGACCATCCTGAGAACAATATAACATTAACCGTTAATTCCTCAGTCTTATATAGTGCAGCACGTTCATTCAATTCGCGCTATTGTAGTTCATTCCAATTTTTCTCGTCGAATTTTTAGGAGTGCAAAATGTTAGCGCTTATATTATATAAACGAATAATAGATTGAATGCTTCAGAAACAAGGTTAACTTTAAGTCACTGTACGAAATTTAAAGTACCTACGAAGACGGAAGAAAATATATTCAGCAGAAGCAATACACTTAGCATTGACTTTTCAGTGTCTTTTGGGTATCTGATTTTATGCAGCAGGAATGCAGGCAGCAGTTGGAACACGTGAGGTTTTTCGCTTTACTGTTTAAAAAAACCTCTTCAAGCATCATTTGGAACATATAGACGACCGTTGTTGACTCGATCACATCGGTATTCCACTCAGCATAATTCACGTGTACTTACACTGAGCAGAAAATAGGGCCGGAAATTAAAACGCATCCATTCTCTTAAAAATAATTAAAATGAAGCTGTGGATGAGCTTACATCAATTACTTATGCTCAGTTTTTTTTACTTTGTGCTGCACAGTGCGTTGTTCGTAATTTAATACAGCGCTGAATGCAGCGGTACATTTGCATTTCATGTGGTCGATTCATATTTGTTCGTAAAACCAATATGAGAACAGGATCTTTTGATCGCCTTACTAGTTTTATTTGTCGGTTGCTTGTGGAGTTACGTCGCATGAAGTTTTGTAAAGACTATAGTCAGCTGTTTTTAGCTTTTCGCATCAAAGCATTGATCATGGGCTGTATATTATATCGTATTCTAAAAAATGAGATGAAGTAAATATATAAATACAAAATGTGATGTTACTCAATGAATTCTGGCAGTGCCATCTATAATAATCTTGAGTTCCAAGAAACTATAGGCGACATTCGACTCATCGGTGCGTTGACCAGGAATTGCAGTTTACCAGGTACATGGCAATAATCGTCTGTTCTTCTAAAGATACTTGAACAATAGCTGAAACATTATTGGTTCATAGTTTAAGGCACCGATAAGCCATCAGTGAATATTGGATCCGGCTGGAAAGAAAACTCCGTGTACGTGGGCTGAAGTCTGAAAGATGTTATTGGGTTTACCTTGACAACGCTCAATATGGAAAATGGTTTGACCTTAACTGAATCAATCTGATGAGGTACGGGAATACTTTCCTTAACCGTGCTGCTAATGTCATTCCGGTTAAGTAGATCGAAATTCGTCACGTTTGTTTCCTTGTCTGAAATTTAAAAGTACGATTTATGTATATGTCGGCGTAAACTAAAATCATTCTTTTCGCTCGTAAGTCAGGCTCACGTCGAGCGTTTAAAACACTAGCTTCCTGCATCTCAGAGACTTCGATCAAAACAGACGGGCTTATATAAGCAGTCAAAGATGCACTTGGATGCCATCCCCTCAGTTCAGGTTGAGCAAGCAAATACAATATTTATTGCAAAGCCAAATTTACTAAGCTCCGTGTGGACATTCCTAGCAACGAATGTCGAAACTGCCCGGTATTATAGAACTTTGCTCTCCCGCGCATAAGTTTACCTAAATAAGCTGAATTTCGTTGGGGCTTTGAGGCGAGAATTATGCTATTGACTACACAATTTACAAAAGTAGGGACCTTCTGATGGGGTTTTCTAGCGCAGGACGTTGGGCGGAGCAAGACCTGTATCGTCGTCTAATGTCTTTTTAAGTAACGGACTGAATAATGGAACTAGACGATTTGAGGCATTAAATTTCCCGAGAACGCGAGGAGCAATATGCGTTTTGGTCACTTTTCATCGGACTTCATTAATTAGTAGAGTAGAATATCAGAATCGAAACTTCGGGCGAGTTACATGAACATTTTGCTCAGGAATGTATCATATTATCCTTAGAACATTTAAATTCCTGCATGAACAGATAAGTATGCAGTTTACCAGGAAAAGGAATGTCGTATTGGATTATCAGGAATTATGCAGGCGTTATAAACATCGTAATAGTGTACAGCATCTCATAGTAATCTCTCTGATAGTAATGTTTAAAAATTAAACGTACCATTAAGATAAAGTATGCACCCGTTTCATTGAATGTCAAGCGTCGAACTACTCAGCCATATCCGTGAGGAGAAAAGACATCTGGAAATTCCAAGTCGAATAGTTTTACTTAAGATGACGTCCCGGGTTATGCTGGGTTTGAGTTGATCTTCAATGAGCAAACGATCGGCACTGAGGTTCCTCGGATGCTGCACGTATTTTGACGCATTTTTAAAAGAATGCACCTGGATATTTCAAAGCCTGTTTGTTTCGTAGCACAACTAAATTCATTTCCTTTATGCATGGTCAAAATATGAAACTGCAGCTTCCATTTTGTACGTTTAAGTAAGTGGATTAAATGTACTTCTAAAATTAAAATAAAATCATAAAAAACGAATTTTGGCTGGTAAAAGGCGTTACGGAAACTGTCTAAGCAAAATCGGTTAGATGATAGTTGGTAGCCCTCCTGACACCGCAAACACAAAGCTGCCTGTCAATCGGGACGGGTGGTAATAGGGGCTATACGGCTGGGAAAATTGAGTGCACGGGTAAATGGCGATTGTAGTATATGCTAGGAATTGACGCCCCTGGTAAAGTGGAAGCCTAATTTAGATAAGACGAAAAGTACAAGGAAGGTATGGAAATGAGCAAGGAGACTTTGAACGGTGTGTGGAATAAATGCATCCTAGCCTCAGATTGGAAAGAAAAGTTAGTGAAGGCGAACAACCAATGGGAAGAAGGCAACTGGTCCGAAGGTCATTCCGCAGTGTTAGCGATAGAACTCCATCCAACATAATATACAGAAGGACACGAGAGTCAAGCAGCGGCACGCGGAACGCCACAACGCAAGCCGGGTAAGTCTTTATCCGAAAAACTGGTTTAGGCGGAAGAGAAAATCCGCTAATAATGAGGCAGTCGAAAGCTACCTCTGCTAATGAAAGTTGATGTAAGGAAAGCCTCATTGTCATCGTTAACGGTGCCCAGGATAGTATCTTCACAATGAATCTGGTACAGGTAATACAGCACGCATGCAAATTTAGAAGCACAATGAGAACGTAAACATGGCTACTGAAATCAAGTCTGTAGGTACAATTGTGGATTATGTAGGCACGGTTGCCAGCTACCTCTTCTAATGAAATTTGACATAGGGTAAGCCCCATTGTCATCGTTAACGGTGCAAATCTGCCCAGGATAGTACCAATAAAATGAATCTGATACAGGTAATACAGCCTGCGCGGGAATTTATAAGCATTATGAAAACGCAATCACAGCTACTGAAACCGATCCAGTAGGTACCATTGTGGAGTCTGCGGGCACGGCTACCAACTATCATCTTACCGCAAAATCATTTACACATTGTCAATGCCCCTTCTAAGTTGTAGCCAAATTATAGGTGTCAACCAGCAGAAGCCGTCTGGGGCATTGAATATTCTTAGTTCGATCAAAATGGGTTGAAAAATGAGTTCGCCTCAAGTGCAACTATCAATGCCAAGAATCTTGGAACTGTTAAGATTTGCGAAAGTATCCAAGAGAATATTCAGAAGACCAGTCGTCGAACATGCCTGTTAAAACCGTGCGTGCGCAGGTAAAGGTATTCCACGAGATTGGCAGAAACGAACATTTTCTTACCCTGTTCATAAATAAATGGGCTGGCCCGATGATAATTTATCGAAACCAGTTGTCTGATCGCGACCGATTCTTCTGACGTCCATTTTTCCATTTCTTAGAAGGCCCTTAAGTCATCAGTAGACGGTCAGGTAAGACCATTACAGACATCGACAACCTTCTCACCGTGACAATACTGAAACGAGGTAAAGGTGTCGATCTCAAAAAAATACACGGTCGCAGTGCAGGAGAACAAGAATTTTCTGTTCCTGTTAATTTATTATTAATGAACTTTGTCCATAGTGTCGTCTTGGCGTTACGGTCGGTCAGACAGAGGACACAAATACCGTCATGTTTTGAGACTTTTATGTCACGGAAGCTGCAATTGGATATCTTTTAAAACGCAAATCGGCCTACGTTGTCGAGGAGAACATGAGCCTCGATATACGGAGTCTAAATGCCGACTGGTATGGTCCAAATGATGGCTTTTGTTCGACATCATAGCTCCGATAACCCTTGTTGACTATTCCACAGCTGAAAGCTGTAACTGCCTGATCAACATCAATATCAGTATCCCAATCCATACCTATTTGCTTTGTTTTACTCCATTTTGGGACTAAGATTGATGTCCATAGCTGGCACACACCCTATATCTCTCTCACATTTTGTTGCTTTAAGATTTTGGGTTGAACTATTTTGTCCGAACACCTGTATAGAAACGCAGTTTGCCAGCATGCAAAAAACAAGCTAGCTATTTAAGGACACCAAATACGCTCCATGCCATAAAACTTAATTACAAAAATGAAAATTCGAAATCGCAATTCTCAGACGTTTCGAGATGAAAACATAATTTTAGCCTCAAAGGGCAGGTTGACTTGACGCTGCACCATGTATATCACAATGTATAGTGATGTATCAATTGGTTTCCAGGTGACGATAAGTCGTTTGAGAGTTCTGGTGGCAGAGATTGTAACGGTTACCGTCAATTTTGCCATCGGCATTGCGAAAAAAATATTACAAATCGTTGGTATTAAATTTGACGCCCTCTGATGGGCTCTTTGCCGGCGTGAGGGAATTGAAAAGGCATCCCAGTGCCATGTCCAAAAATAATATTTTATGTTTCCTGTTTGCAGTGCTTACACTCAAAATCACGGTAATATACACCGGACGATATGCTTTATGAAGTGCTAACATATAGAAGGCAGAAACACATTTTCTTAAGTTTTATAAAAATAACCTTAATTAAAAAACCTGCTGGAGAGTTGTCGCTGTGAACCCATTGATATTTCAGCCGCGTGATTTATCTTACAGGAGGCTATTTGGAGGGAATTATCTGCACAACTAGGCAAAACAATTCCGAGAGAAAGTTATGCTGTTTCAACTACGAGCACGATTTTTAAGAGAAGCAAATGATTTAATTTCTTGCCACCTCTGATTACAGTTGTTGACCCCAGGGGAAAATGTTGACTTTAATTGCTTAGCGTGTAACTCATGTGGTCAGGTCAAAGACCCAGGTTGTTTGCTGTGGAGCACGGCAGGTCTCTCGGTCAACACTGTCTGCTATTTATCCCTGCTCTGCATTTTCCCACAGCATGCGTCTTTGTCGGCGTGTGCGCGTGTGAATTATTTGCAGGATTAAAGCGGCCATGCTTCACGCATCGTAGGGCTTTCTACAACAACATTTATGCTGGTTCAACTGTTCGTGCGAGGCCAGCCTTGTTGCCATCACTTCATACAAATATCATGTCAAGTCGTTTGGAATTTTTCGTGGTAATGCGCTTTAGATAAATTAAATCTACTTTATGAAATACACATGACAAATGCCCCTGAATTTCCGCGTTGTTTGCGACTTTTTTACACACCAGCATTACAAACCATAGCAGTGTTTCAGTATAAGACAGTAGGCATGCAGACCAAAAATAAAAATACTCTGGTATTCAAATGGTCATTTGAATGCCGAGGAGACGATTAAGAGGGATTGTCAAAAAGGGGATTGAGACGAGGTGAAGGGTTAGTCGACGCAATTTGTTTTTTTTTAGCCACAAGTCTAGCCAAATCAACCCCAATGACACATTTTGCGATACATGGTATGAAGTGTCTAATTTTTCCCATTGCTTAGGAACAACATATCTTGGAAAAAAACGACGCTTCACACACAGTCTTCGTAATAGTTGTGCCTTATAAAGTGTTGGCTCAAATATTGGGAACCGATTCCATAAAATATGATGACACGGGGAGCAGTTTAGTAAATGAAATAGGTGGAAATGTTATCTCGTATATGTTGAAACAAGTAGCTGATGTATTTAAGCTCAGATATTCATATAACATTTCAGACCGTCCCTGAGATGGTCTGTTCCGAAGGATTTAATTCAGGTTCGAGCAGTTATTTCCTCGGAAATTAAACAAGACAACAATAATTCATGAATTAGTCTGCCAAAACGATTTCATCTAAATTCTTTTGGCGGAGATAGTAATCGCAAGAAGCAGACAAAGCAACCTTTCGCTAGATCAAGACATATTTACAATGATTAAGATACAATAATCAGTAGATGCCTGCTTGTGCAACTCGCGCAGCTTCTTTTGTGAGTCGCAAGATATTTCCGTTCATAATTGAGGATGATTTCAAAAGCTGACTCTTTTCGATCGCTGCAGCTTGCATGACTTGCATTGCACAGTCTTTGTATTTTTACGTCCAGAAACGACCGACTGTCTACTACTGCCTCTTCGCGGGTAAATTGTATGGCCGGAAAGTCAGCATTCCTACTCTGATGAAGCCTCTCGAATTCCTGGTTCTTTATTACGTCAAGGGTGTCATCCACATAGCCAAGACACATTTTGGGGTTACGAGCTTGCAAAACCACATCTTCTAGTCACTGTAGCACTAGCTGAGCTGGTAGTTCGGATACCGGGCAGCTAAATGCGTTTATCTTCACCTGTTAGTTGTACAAGTTTTTGAACTTACAATATTAAATTTGATGGGCGGAGGATGCTATCATTAGACATGACATCACTTTTTACCAATGTACCCGTAGCCGAAAAAATAAACTACCTTTATGGCGTTATCCGCGGCACGAACTACCCGGCAGGCATGCCGATGGAGATGTTAAAAGAATTACTAGCAAGTTGCACGCAAAACGTCCAGTTTCTCTGCAGTGGTTAACTGTACAGGCAAATAGACGGCGTAGCGATGGGCTTAACGCTCGGTCCCTTCCTTGCAAAGGTCTTCATGGGCAAAGTCGAGATGACAAGTGTACAAGATATTATTAATGACCTTAATTTCTACGGTCGGTACGTGGACGATATTTTCTGCCTGAAAGCCGTTACCACCGACACAGACGCCCTGATTTAAAAAATTAACAATGAACATTCCTCGCTGACGTTCTCTGCAGAGTTTGAGGCAGACAATGAGATCGCGTTCCTCGATGCTCTTCTGCACAGACAAGAGGATGGATCAGTCCAGCGTAGGGTATTCCGAAAATAAACCTGAACAGAACAATACACTAATTTCCACAGTTTTGTTCCCCTTAATACTAAACGCAATTTCCTCCAGACATTGGCAGCTAGAGTGCGACGTATCTGCTCTTCTGACACTGTTGACGCAGGACGCCAGCAGCTGCGGGATATACTCCACGAAAGCAGATACACAGCAACATGTATCCTCCGAAATGTAGGGGGGGGGGGTGCATTGCAAAGCCCACCTTGGCAACTGCAAACAAGACTTAATTATAAGACTGCCTTTTCAAGCCGACACAGAAAGTGACCTAATCGGAAGACGTCTGAAGACAGCGATCACTACCGCATACACCGCAGCGAATTTACGTGTATGTTTAATGAATTCTCCCCTCCTACGCTTGGGAGGTAAAGACCGACTCCCGTTGCAGGCCACATCATTGTGTATTTTCTCATTCGTATGCTCCTGCGGAATGGGCTATATTGGTGGTACAACGAGGCTCCTGGAAACGAGAGTACCTCAACACATACCGGCCTGTCTAGGCAGAGAGGAACAAAAATCGATGTGTTGTTCTTTTTTCGCAGATCTTATCGATACGAATCACCGAGTTGATGCCAAAGAAGCCTTTCAGGTTGTCTACCGGACACCAGTAAGCTTCTCGAAAGGCCTACACAAACGGGAGTTAGCTACAATCGAGACTGTCGCTATACGGCTAGCCAATCGGAAGACGTTGTCACAGTCGCGCTGTCTTCCGTGGCCAGATGATGACTGCACGACGCCCCAACCTCCTGATGGAAGTGCTGTGTGCTCAACATATCCGACATACAAATATCAATTACGAACGCGGTCGCCCCTCCCACTCGCCCCTTGTCGCACCCACCACGCCACAACACGCCTTAGCATGCGAATGTCGTGGGAACGGTAACTGGCCTGTGAATGATTAGTGTTAATAGCCTCTGAATCACTTTAAAATCATATAAATTCCTATAATTTCAACTTATGTTAAACAGTTTTGGCCTAAATGAAAGTTACGGAAAACACGGCTTTGCAAAGTAACTTTTTAATTGTAACATGGGAATATTCACAGAACTTGAAAAACAATTTTATTTAATAAGGGCCCCAAGGAATATAATGCAGGTTCTGACTATAGTATGAAAATTAACATTCAAAATCGAACTGCGTGGGATTAAAAAAGCATGCTATTTGTGCCTTGCCAAATGTAATATAACACACCTTACCCTGTCGAATTTATCATTTTCCAAATGCGATATGCACAATATATTTATTCTATTTTCCCCAAGAAGAATACACGTAGTCGATTTGCTTCAGTTAACCCCGTAATGCTGCCTAGGTCTAGCATAACTACCATTATATCTTATCTCCCATCATCTGCAGTCAGTTCGATGATGGATTAATAACGAATCCGTAGAAGGACACACGATCGTCGGAACAAGGCCTCACTAGCCTGATGTTTCCGATTCCCACGCACATTCACTCTCAGAGACAGCATCAGATAGGGATAGCAGACGCAAACATCGTTTTCTAGAGAATGGCAAATGTATCGGATATTTCACGCATGTTTTCTATGAAATAAAATTAATTTTATGGAAATTTGCAAAACAATAGAAATGCACGTTGCATAATTAGTTAGTTTTAAGGAGTACAGTTATTGGCATGCAGGCAGAAATACGTTCGTTCGAAAGACTGCATAATTAGTTGACTGAGCTATTATAGATTGACGCTGAAACATGATTGGTTTTTGACTCTATTAAATTGGTCTTTTCTAAATCAAAATACATTTCGGAATTCCGGTTGGCATTTCCGAATTTAACCATTCCTTTGTATAAGATCAACGAAATAAACGGGAAACATTCAAGAACTGTCAGCAGGTAGGTATTTGTTTTCTCAACCTGTCAAAATCACAGATAATACCTAAAGGCCAGTTTATAAAACGGACGAGGTTTGCAAAAGCCTATCCTGTTGTCTTTGGACGATAAAGTTCAGTCAGTAGTTATTCAAAGATAGGCAAATGGATCACTAACTATTACTTAATATTGCCCGTCGGTAGATCTTCACAAATTCACTGTTAATTGTCAGGCGAGCAAAGCGCTGCCAATGAAATCCCCGTATGAATTTATTTAAAACCACTGGACTGCGCACATGTGCTTAGTTGCTGTTAGCATGATGTGGAAAACGGGGATGGTTCTTATGTTCAGTTTCTATCACATGTTTAATTTTGCTGGTAATATGTTTATTTACTGATACTGATAATAAAAGTTGTTCTTTTTGAAAATTAAACGTTAGTCGCTGATGAAATTCATAGTTTTTTTGAAAAATATATAGTAGCTATAATTTTCGGACTTTGCCTACTGAGGTATAATCGTCATTTGTTTCGGGATTATTTCATCGCATGTCGTCTACTTCCAGCTTGAGTTTCGCTTTTCATAGCTAGAACATATGACAACATCCGACATTTAAAAACCACTAGCTATTTTATTCTTAATACATGACTAGCGAAAACATTATATTATGTATCGCATTTGGGCTAGTACTATGATTTACGTATATGACCCGTTAAACGTATATTCAGATTTGATTGTTTTTGTGAGAAGTAAAGTATAATTTTATCCCTGCGACTTAAAGCGGTGTCGCAGATGCAAATGCGGCGACTTACGGATTGCAGCAGAATCCCCTTCAACGATGGATTTGCAAATGCATTCGATTATTTGCTAAGCAAGCTGACGACAATTGAAATACCCGCCCACCGCGAGGAATTTGGAAACAGGAAATGCAGTCTTGTTTTTTCCGAAATTGGACGCACACATGAATGTCGTACTCTCGTGTCGAGTTCGTCAAACAGATTAAACATACTTTGCAATGTGACATTTCCGCGGATCGATCTTATTTTTTCCAACAGTGTAAGATAAACCATTCTTCTTAATTATTAATATTGCTTTGCTGAAACAAATGAAAACACAATCAATCACATGAATTAAGGTTTGCAGAATTTTACGGGGGTTCGGCGATTTCAACAATACATGCCAGTCCGATCTACGAAGAACTTACAGTTAAAAGAAGAGGAGGCGTTCACCGGGAGAGGTGTATTTGAGGTCTGACGTATCGGTTAGTCGTTTCTTCTAACCGTCTTCAGAGACTGAGCAGTCGTGCACACAGATTTCCTTTTATGGCGCACTTTGTTCAAAGCCTGGCCCATCAATGCCGCCTGTGCGGCTGCATCCGACCCACATGTCACCGTGACCTGAATCCCGCCCATCTTCGTCGGCCACGGTGATAAATGGCGGCCCCGATTGTCCCGCGCCGTGACTGTCCCCCGTCAAGAATGTCTGTAAAACCAGATAAGGGGGAGGTAAATTGATGTGGCGGTTGACAGAACAGTCGGTAGACATCCGGGCTTCTAGCACCTGCCTTGCATCACTTGCCGGCGGATTGTTGAGTTGGGCCTTTGGGCAACGCCTATTCCGAGCGGCGCGAGGGATCTGGCTACGGCTTCGGGGACCCCTTTCATGTATGGAATGCTCCGCCACGATTTTGGCTGACTAGGTTCTTCATTCCGCTTCCGTGGTTGCTTTCGGATCCGTTCAACGAATGTTCGCGGATAGCCGTTGGCTCTGAAGAGTTCTTGTGGTCCGAGGAGATGATCATACGGCAAGGCAGGTGCAAGAAGCCTGAATGTCTACCGACTGTTCTGTCAACCGCCGTATCAATTTACCTCCCCCTTATCTGGTTTTACAGACATTCTTGACGGGGGACAGTCACGGCGCGGGACAATCGGGCCGCCATTTATCACCGCGGCCGACGAAGATGGGCGGGATTCAGGTCACGGTGACATGTGGGTCGGATGCAGCCGCACAGGCGGCATTGATGGGCCAGGCTTTGAACAAAGTGCGCCATAAAAGGAAAGCTGTGTGCACGACTGCTCAGTCTCTGAAGATGGTTAGAAGAAACGACTAACCGAAACGTCAGACCTCAAATACACCTCTCCCGGTGAACGCCTCCTCTTCTTTTGATATGCCACCCGGGAATCGCATTTTCACAACGTACAGTTAGTTTATTCCACAAACGGATACGCCGGTCCTACTTTCAAAGGGCATCTGTCAGAAAAACCAGACACACTCAGCAACTAATTGCATGTATCGTACAGTGTAGTAATTCATGAGGCCCGTTCACTTAGACATAGAAGAACAAAGGTGTATGTACCTCTGAATTTTAAGCAATTCCCTGGAGATAGAAAATCATTTCCTTGAA
>CACRXP010000940.1:25748-40174 GCA_902702965.1 Spirometra erinaceieuropaei | reverse complement strand
CCTATTCATTCGTAGCATTAGCGCTTAGTGATTACACTATACAAGATGCATGCGTTCCGCGTAACGAAAATCCCATATTTTTCTATGTCATTAAAGAGATATCATACAGAGTCCATAAAATTTTGTAATGGATGCGAACCATGTTGTACATTTCATCAGGAACAGTGGTAAACGGCCAGGTATGATGCTATGTGAATGGACATATCGCGGTATTAAAAAGTCTCATAATTAGAAACGTTTTAAATCCTAATTATACTCCTTCCTTAAGTATAAAATATTAGGAAAACGTGATTTTCTATTGATTAACTAAAAGAAAGCATATTTTGTTTGTGGTTTTTATAATATATATTCAAATATTCAAAACCATCGAAAATCAATGGGAAAAATGCATGCTACTTAAGTTGTCATTTTTTTACTAGACACGCTTTCTACAAGAGATTAAGAAGAATTGCTTTTTAAAGCCGACTATTTGCTAAGTCTAACATGTTAAAAGAGTATGTTTTAAGAAAATCAGTATCACAACCGCGACCAAGTAATCCTTCCTAATCGTAAACGCATTTCAGAATTTCAGCCAACATTTCATGACATAGGTCACGCACTGTAGGCACACATTAGACAGTCAGATTTATTGAGGCGAGAAAACTGAGAAAGTTTATCTCAGACTGCATTAAGATAAACTAGTATGCGTACACCACGCCCATATAACTCAAGCGGCGGGACAAGTTTATAACTTAAAACGAATGCCTGATCACCAATAAGTCTACTACACATCGCTTCGCAAGATGCGAGACAAGTCCAGAAGTTATCAGCGGACGGTCAGGTAAAAGATCACACTATCCATCAAATTTTACTCTACAGCGGTTTGTCGCGCTGTTGCATCTCAAGTGATCCACACTTGGGGTTGGAAATGGCTGGCTTATGACAGCTTATAAACCAGAAGTGGCCATAACGGTATCCCTGTTTTTGTTGGTACCATCCGAGATCACCTTTTCTTCTCAATTATGTCCGGGGACGCGCATCTTAGGTTATATTCGCAATATATTTATATACGTTAAAGAGAATGACGTTCTTTGGACAAAGGCACTTTATTGCGTGAATTTTCGACGCTGGCTCCCCATGTCGTCGTCAGACGCAGACTGAGAGTAAATTTGCCGGCAATAGTTAACATCTGGCATCGCACAAAAAAAAATTGATAGTCGTTCGCGTTTGCGCTTGTGAGCGACCGCTTTCGTTCCTATTGGCAATCGTGTCTTCCATTTCTCCTTGAGACTTTTGTACGCGGCGTCCAACTCGATATGACGGTTGATGGACGATTCATCCGAGTGCATCTTATTTTACTCAACAGCGGTTTGTCTCCTGCGGTCGCCACCAACTAAACATGTATCATTTTGAGGAGCATGTACGGCCAAATCAAAAGAAGTGTAGACATGCTGCCTGTAGTAAATGATAAACGACTTAAATACAAAGATTTTCATTGAGAATTCTAATTCTGAGACGTTTTGAAAGGACATAAACATTTACATTCCAGGAGGAGATTGACACGACGCAGTACTGATTAACGGGTGACGATTATTTGTTGGAAAGTGCGTTGAGGCAGGAATAATTACTCCTACTTTCATATTCGTGGCCGACACTAAGGAGAATATTTAAACTTGTTCTCTTCTCTTCAGCGATTTCTGACGGGTATACAGTGGGTATGCAAAAGTTAAAAACGCCACTTACTACTCACCAAAAATATTTTGTCATTTTTTTCAGCGCTTACACTGGATATAACCTAAATATACATAGAAGACAGGTTGCAGGTACTGCAAACAAACATAAAACAGACAATTTGCCAATGGTATGGAGAGGGATGCCAGATAACCGACGGCAGACAGTGTATAACAGCATATGTGCTTTTATCTTGTTCTCCATTCGCAGGCCTTTGCCCCACTCAAAAATCCCCAGGTCAATAACCACATATGACCCGATCCACAGTTAAGCGTCAGTTAAGTGGTGTCCCTCTCCGTACTGTCGCCATTTCCAAAAACACCAAAGTGGTTGTAATTGTGCGAACTTCATTACGATATGTTCAGAAAGTCTGCTCATGAAAAAAGACTGAGCACATAGGAGAAAAAATAGAATAATACTTGCAAAGGGTCTTTCAATGAAGTTTACATTTAAATATAGTTTAAGGGTAATTGTAACGTCCGTTTAAGCTGTCTGCCAACAACCCTCATTATGTTGTCGAGGACTTGTGGTATGCCATGATTAAAATGTGGTCCAATGGAAAAGCGGGATTTCGCTCGATTTCGCCGACAGGACCGTTAAAGCAACAATTGTTTCACGTCGGCTCGGGTTCTCGGGCCGGTCATTGAATAATAAATTTAGAAAGAGTTGCAAGGCGTATTCGCAATCATTTAATTTGCTCATACAAAAAGAACACGTTTTGTATGAAATTAAATTGCATTTTTCCTATGTACATAATTACACAGCGTTTTAGATCGAACGGGAAATGTCAGTGAAACCGTCATGTTTCCCGTACTTTCAAAGGCAGATCTTGACTAGTTTGTTTATTAAAACTCACAATATAAGATATTCCTGGAGACAACGAATGTGCAGTTTTGACTGCGTAATAAATACATTTAAGATTTTTTGTATAAGGAAGACATAAACTTCGATTATTCTAGCCTGGCCAGCATGTAAGAATTTGTAGCCAAGAAATGACCACATAAATTTCTCGTTGCCTTAAAGGTGTGAACTCGCTGACAGAGGCACCGACGCGTGTGGAGTGTGGTGCAGTTTAGTCTTGAGAGGCATACGTATGTGCTAATGTTGGCAGGCATCTCAGTGTATGAGGGGTTTACCTTGTCTGACAGACAAAACCGCTCTCCTTTATAAATCAGAATAACGACCTTAGTCTGCGAGAAGACTGCATGAGTGACTTGCTTTATGCATCAGGTCAAGTGGTGCCCTAACTTACAAGAATAGTTGTCGGCGTGATCGTCAATCTCATGCTAATACGTTTGGCCTAGTCCTTGCCTGTTGCGAGGATTTTCTTAAGTGTAGACAGGTAGCTTTTCTCCATAACGTAGCGATCTGAAAGGTATTTGGGTTGAATTGCGTGTTTTAACGCTCCTTACCATTACACCGCTAACTCGTCAATAAGTATATATAGATGCATTTATATATACGTCTATTTTGACATCAAATAAATTCTTTTGAAAGAACTCTCTGAAAACGCCGAGGGTTTCTTGAAGACATGCACTCTGATGATTCATCCATGAACAGGAATATGGAGTTAGATGCCGCGTACAATAATTTCAGAGAAAAGTGTAAAAGATCAAAACCCATCAATGCGGACTGACACATACGGCGGCAGCTTACTGGCTGAGACACCAAATGAGCATTGATATTGTAGCAAGTTTGAAAGTTTAATAATTTTCTGCAAACTTACTCTGGTCTGGCGACGACACGCGGAACCGACGTCGCAAAGTTACTCAACAAAGTTTTCTCTCTCTCAAAGATCGTATTGGATTTCAAATTATATTTCTTGCGCTATCTGCGTTCCAATTGATTCATTTACGTATATACAGTTAGTGAACTAATTCATGAAATGTATCGAAATTTACGAGTGCTTGTCAATCACTCGCAAGCCGACACCATTTCAGTAGGTTAATGTCTGTGTAAATTAACTACAAGTTTGAAAGAATTTAAAAAATAAATAACGAATAGTTATATTGTTTAAGTGAAGTTTACATCTAAATATCATTTAATAAGTAGTCTAAAATTTAATATGACGGATTGGAATCTACCTTCATTATTGGTGTAGATTTCAAAACACTTCCAGTGAGTGGTGTTATTTTTGACGCATATGAAGTGAATAGGACGGGTTTCAGCAAGAGAAGCTGGCATTTGCTTGATTTCACCGATTGGGACGCAGAAGGATCAAAGATGTTTATAAGGTGACATGCCATGATGCCAGTTGGTGTCCAATAAATTTTCATAATAATGACAGGCGTGATCTTAAACATACCATTACGTCTTCATAGAGATAAATTTTCTTCCGTTAAATTAATTAACATTTCGTTGGTTTTTAATTACGTCGAGTTTCAGATCTGTCTGAAAATTTTGCTACATAGTTCATGATTTTCAGTGTTTCACCCGATCGTCCGTAAAGACAGATTCTGCATTACCTTTCTGGTGAGAACTTTAAAATAGGATTATTCTTGTAGGCAATTGCGGAATAAGTGAGTCTTTGGGCGCCCTGCTTCACGATGATGGTCGTTTTGGTCATATATGAATTCTCATTCAAACTTCAAACTTCATTTTCGAGAAAAATGGATTTCCGCAACCAAAGCCAGCAAAAAATATGCTGTTGATCAATAAGAAAACTTAACTTAATAAGTTTCTTCTTTTAGAAATTCTTTATTACTGCACTCCGTTGACGGATCTCTGAGTAGATTGCATTTCTGCACGGTGAGGCCAAGTAAAATTGTGACACCTTTGGCCGTTTCTTTCGCGTCACTATGAAATACTAATATTTTTCTACCGTAAATGAAAGAGCATGCCTTGCTCTATACATTGGGGCCATTCATACTGTTTTTGCTGGGTTTTAGACTGCGTTCTTCGATTATGAATGCTCGGCAGAGCGCCCAAATAAGTACTGACATTTTGGTGAAACTATAAGTATTTTGCTCGTTCTACTTCTAACTGACATATGCATGGAAGATAAAATACACGAAAAGTTGTGTTTCATATGTTTGAAGGTGGAAATGACTATTCTTTGGTAGTCATTTATGCGATATCAGGTAGAATTTTCAAACGACAAAACAATTTCAGCCTTATTCCAGCATTTTAGGACACCAAATCGCACAGATCTGCTAATTAGACATTTGGAAATTTACAAAAACATCTGATTTTCTTAAAATAATCTTTTAATAGCAGGTTAGTCACCATGCTCCACAAGCAAGTGCTGCGGGGCCCGCTTGTTGCGATAGGACGATCGCCATACCGTGTTTATAAGAAAAGTCGTGCGATACATCTACAGGGATCTTTATTTCGCGGAGCCTGAATCAGGATATCAATCTTCAGACAGAAATCGGACATCCACCTCGTACAGATCAAGGCTCCGGCGGTCAGACTTTGGTTACTGGGGTCTAATAACATTCGCACATTTCAAAGTCCAGTACCAAGAATCTATCCTCGATTTAAAAGTGCAACTTGCATACTATTCGCCCGTACCACCAAACCAGGGTTACGGAATGCGCCGGTTCCCGTGGACGCCGTAACATGGGTCGTGATAGAGTGATCGTACATATTTCATGAGGTTTCTTGGCGATTCCGAATAGCGGTGGGTCCCTAAAAGTCGCTCGGCATGTTTGCACGAGGCTGTTCCCTCTACCGCCTTACTTTACAAGCCTAACCATGAGGCGGCGGCGGCCGCAAGCAAACTTATTGAATTGGGGTCTATGGGGGCAATGGCACAATGCCGTCATTGGGCTATGCAGATTTTTATAGAGTTTTTGGCGTGCGTCACCTCAGTCCACCGCACCCTGGTAGAAATGTCGCTACTGGTACGCAACTGCTTATTCGTCAGACCTGCGTCTGTTTATTCCCCAGCTAAAATTCACTGGCCCTTTCTGTCTTATTATCCGTCATCAGCCATTCATACCCAAACCCAAGTGTGGATCACTTTAGAATCGAACCCGGGATCTTTGGTCATAGATTTTGTGGTTCTACCATTGAGCCACGGACTCCTGTCCTTGTCGGTATCACCTGATTTACATCATCCTTCTAGTCGCTGTGCGACTGCCTCCAAGGGTTCTTGTATGAGCCCAAAGGCACAACGGAACAAGCATGTTCCATAACTTGATCAGTAAGTGTCCACTGTTATAATTAATATTCCCGATCACAACCGACAAGAATACGGGCTCGCGGTTCATTGGTAGAACGTCAAAATCCATAACCGAGGATCTCGGGTTTGAATCACAAGTGACACACGCTTGGGTTTGGGAATGACTGGCTGATGACAACTAATAAGTCAGAAATGGTCATTCCGGCATCCCTTGTCTTTGTGGGTACCACCTGATATACATATATATATATATATATATATTATGATAGTGGGCGCTCACCGATCAGGTTACGGAACATGCTCGTTCCGTTGTGCCTTGGGGCTCATACTTAAACCCTCGCAGGCAGTCGCACAGCGACTAGTGATATATGTTGGAAAGGTAATTAATATTCCCGATCACAACCGACAGGACAACAGGCCCGTGGCTCAATGGTAGAGCGTTCAACTCCATGACCAAAGATCCCGGGTTCGAATCTCAAGTGATCCACACTTGGGGTTGGGTATGACTGGCTGATGACGGCTAATAAGCCAGAAATGGCCATTCTGGTCTCCCTTGTCTTTGTCGGTATTACCTTTCCAACATATATCACTAGTCGCTGTGCGACTGCCTGCGAGTATTTAAGTATGAGCCCCAAGGCACGACGGAACGAGCATGTTCCGTAACCTGATCGGTGAGCGCCCACTATCATAATTAATATTCCCGATCACAACCGACAGGACAACGGGCCCGTGGCTCAATGGTAGAGCGTTCAACTCCATGACCAAAGATCCGTGTTCGAATCTCAAGTGATCCACACTTGGGGTTGGGTATGACTGGCTGATGACGGCTAATAAGCCAGAAATGGCCATTCTGGTCTCCCTTGTCTTTGTCGGTATTACCTTTCCAACATATATATATATATATATATATATATCGTATAGTTAGAGGTGGGAACGTATGGATATGCTAAGACACGTGATTTCTCAGAAAAATCTTTCAGATCGCTAACATATCCAGAATATGTACGTGACTACGCTTAAGCAAACCCCCCCCCGACACGTAGCGACAAATTCAAATCTATAAGCATTAAATTGCTGATGGCTCGGCAACTATTGTTGTAATTTAGGGCACCATACGACCTGATGCATAAAGCATGTCACTCATGCATTCTTTCCACAGACTAAGTTTTTTATTCAGTCATATGGAGGAGAGCGGTTTTGTCAGTCAGACAAGGTAAATCCCTCAGTCCTGCTCTGCGTTCTCCACTGAGATGCCTGCTAGCCCAAGTGCATTCCAATGATTTTTAGGACTAAACTGCATCACACCCCAAACTTTGTGTTGCCTTCTGTCGGCAAGTTCACACCTTCGCGGCTGGCAAAGATAATCGACTTTTGCATCTTCTTTTTACTGTGTCCCAACTTTATTTATTACACAATCAAAACCGCGCATTTCATGTTTCCAGATGTGCGTTAAAACTAAGTCTATGATCGATGCGATTCCAACTTAAACAAGAAAATTCGTAACTTAACGGCTATAATTGCAGACGGTCGCTCACCGACCGTTTTTTACGCAACTCATACGTCCCGCTGTGCTTTGCGATCTTTCCATTCGAGCTCAAATAGCCGCCACAGCATGATGCATGACATAGGCAAAATTATATTGTCGACAAAGGCAAGCGAGACTGGGGTGACCATTTCTGGCGTAGTAGCCGTTTCCAGCAATTAAATCACAACCTATATCATAGTATGCTGGAGGACCCTGTGCGGGTATACACCGTGCCAGTTCGGACACCTGACGCCCTTTTACTTTATGTGTAAAATGCTGGTCAGTGTATGAAGTTGCCATGGGGTGTATTGGTTGTCGTGCCAGACGCTTGCGCCCAATACTGCCCTCTGTAGCATTAACTAATCATTGCATATTACGCACAAACTATCGCCAATGAATAATTCAAATTTAAAAAATTAAGGAACACTTTCACGTAAAATCATACATTAATAATTAATGTTGACATTGAATAGCGTAGAAACATTTATGTATTTTCGCAAAGACGAAAGACTCCAACAATGTCACAAACAATATATAAGTAAGCAGTCAAAGCAAAAAAGCTGAGAAATCATGATAGCCAAAATAATAACAATAGTCGTTTACTTGTTGCTTTTTAATTTCTTAAAAAGTTATCTAAAAGCCCGTAGATGGCCAGTTTATTCAATGTCTTGAGGCTCCGATTGAGTAATTTGTGCATGCATATTACAGCTGAAGGGCATCAGCCACATTGGGTAAACATTTAATATTTATTAACCGCCGACAGACAGCTTTAGGGCTAGGTGAAACCACGCTGACAGCACAGGTACCAACCAAAAGTGCATGCGGGCGTGTTTCGCCGATATTTTGCCGATGTTTGGCGCAGTTGCGAGGGGTTTGGCCCGTCAGTGGGTCCACCAGCGTTCCCCATCTGTTTTATGTTAGACACTCCAGTCCTGTAGTAAAGTTAACTTCTTAATAGCCTATAAGAGTACGTGTAATTTCTAGTAACGCGGTTTGATTTTCACATCACGCAGGTGGTAAAAATCTCAAATGGGATTGGTTTCAGGAACGGCGATGGCGGTTAAAAGCAAAAACTTAGAATGAGCACCATTTAGCGCGATCTGATTGACCACGTACTAGGCATGGCATATCTTACCTACGGCATTTTAATTACTTGGACAAATGTCGCGCTGGCGTGCAAAGGAATAAAAGGTAGGAATGCTTAATTTTTTATAAATATTCAGTCGGGCAATTAACTATATAAAAGAAACTACTCCGTCATTCGATAAATGTAGACGAGCTCAAACGAATGATCCATTGTTTTATTTTGAGGAATACACGAAATACAGTGGCTTGATTCTTTCTAATTTACTTTAAAACAAAAAAATTATAAAGCCTTGATGATAAGAAGCATCTGAATGGTTCGTGGTTGCATTTTCCTTAAGCCCACATGTGAAACTTAAATGCCGACAGGAGCGCGAATGACCAAACAATAACAAGTTGCTTATAATGCTTGCGATGTTAGTTATAATTAGCCAGTTAGTCAAGTCCTAGCTCGTTAATGCAAATTTCCTGACGCAATGCAGATCTGTGTTTATCAGTTTGACGTTCGAAATGCCTTTACATAACCAAACGCACATATAAATAGTGCATAGGCCCCTCAGGAGCTACCTTATATCTAATCAACGACAGTTGTGTGAGCAGTTCACCACACTGCTTATCGATTACTCATTTAGCGTCTTACAAACAAAAAACGATTACGCATTTGAAATACCCTGGATAAAAAACACTATCACCCCAAAACAATACATTTTCTTTACGTTTTGCTTTACTTATTACAATAGGAGAATAGGCTGAAGTTCCACAAAATTCCTAAATAATCGTAATCGGACATACTGCGAACACGCTTAATAGAATGTTGTCTGACGTAACGCACGTACGTGATGAGATTCTATGGCTCACAAAGCATATAATAAGATCATAAATAAGGGTAGGTGACGGCTTATGAGTTGCGCTACGCAAACCACTCGTTCTGTTGTGGCCTGCGGCTCTCCCTCTCTGGATCCTCCATCAGCCGAACAGTGGCGGAAAATATAGGCAGACTGTCTTTGCTAAAATGAGGATAAGATAATCAAGAAATTATTTCTGTCTTATTAACCGATGTCAGTTTGTTATATACAGTCCTACGGTATGCAACCCCCGGGGCTCAATCCGACCATTTGGTCAGAGTTTAAACCGCCTAACCACTGATGTCCTGTTGGTTGCCTATATTACGCGTCGGTTGCGCCACCTGGCGGGGCTCAGGAGACGGCATCAAAACAAAAAAGACGGGCAAATTCCGTTACGCAATCAGTGGTTTGGTCATTGTACTTATAAGTAATAGCGGTGACAAAGGATCGAGTGAGTACCGCAACGCGATAAGTAGGCGTTCCTCTACCACTGCCTTCGAAGTCTCTTTTTCCATTGTCAGTATATTTATCTTCCCTGAGGCCCGTAGAATCTGGCTCACTAAATTACCACAGGGTATCTAGTTTGACTAGACCTGCGTAATAGGCGTTAATGCTTTAATGTATATATGAGGCTATCTTACGCATAATGTTGCGAGTCTATTGTCATCACTCCAAGAGATGGTGAAGAAGGCTGATATTTTCGATTTGATATATCATTGTCCTGTCTGATTAGTGTGTCAGATATTGTGATTGGACGCTATATTCCAAGACGCCCGCTAAATTTTGCAATTGTAGATATGAAAATTGAAGATCCAAGGTGGCCTAAAGCGACAGCCTTCCTCAATTCCATTTTAAGTGCTGTTACCAAAACACTTCGTGTCATAGAAATGCATGCTTATGGAAATGTGTTGCGTCTTGAACTTGGACGTCTTCGGTTCATAAAACGTTGTCAAATGAAATATATATCGGATGAAGAAAACTTTAGTTGTTCCGATATCTTCTTGCCTGCATATATTTGTGTAATCCCGGTAAGGTAAAACTTCTCCCTGTCCATCGACTTCAAAATAATAATTGCACAGTTACTAAAAAACTCACAAACTTTATCTTACCCTTTCCCATCAAGATGAACATCTATAAAGGGCCAATGCATCCGACTAAATCAAGATATAGTACGCATCTCACGGTTAACATTTCTGGTCGAATAAGTAGAGGACAGACAAGAACGCCTTGTCTTGTTGAGAAATTTGTTGTTGCAAATACCCACGATGATAACGACAGATTCATTGCATTTCGCAATGCAAGTATATCACCAAATGAATTGGAAACATCACTGAGCTCTATTTTGGAAGCACTGCAAGATTTTCTCCCACTGTTTTGCTAAATTGAAAATCACCTAAACTGCAAAATAAGCTCAAGATACATTGACACGTTATTATCATGTTTTCTGCCATCATTAAATGTTCAGTATTTGTTGTTCAACATCGGGTGACGGAAAATTCGCAGTGAAATAATATATTTGTTTGCAGTGTACAAGCAACTTTTAGTTTACTTTTTCATGCAAGACACTTACGGCCAAACACAACACGCAAAGGTCCCTCTTACGTTGAAGTCGCGAAGCTGGACAGACGTAACTGATGGCGTTTAGTCACTTTACCTATTGTAGACATACGGAAAACTCCGGGTCCGATCAGAAGTCTTTGATTTCCATTTTCACCGTTTTTGTGAATCAGAAACCCTGAAAAACAAAATGTAGGATATTTAAAATGATTATAGAGCTTCTAACCTATTGGTTTTAAATGCATTGTTATCTGGAAAACCGCTTCGTCGCTAAGGCCGGGGAAAGTCGATTGCGCTAACGTCCATTTTATAAGCTGATATCCGGTACATACTAAGATAAAGTTTGTCTAGTCAAAACGTCATTTGCTGGACTGACAACACTAATTCATATAAGCATTGAATGTTATTTTACCTTTTGGATCATCTTACGCCGTGCAATCTCAAAAAAACTAGAACATAAGGGAGACGTTTAAGATGCTTGCTTTACTGATCCGGACCTTCAGAAAAAATAGCACACACCCACAAGTACTGAAGTAAATGCCGCATTAACGATAAATGTTAACGAATCTGATATGTGCGTTTTGATGCTGTTCTCAGCAATTTAAAAACCAGGTCTCTTTTGCAGTCGACAAGCTACGCAGATTTTTGCATTTAAAACTGAACAAACTTTGTGATCGTTACTGTAGATACGACGAAGAATACGGCTGTATCCCAAATATAAAAACAAATGACGGCGCCTGAGCAAGGAATTCATAATAATTCGTGTAGTTGGGCAACGTTTTCTGTGAGACACGTTTGAGATATTGCAACGATGGGCTACGTTAGCTCCCACAAACTTTCCATGCAAATTTTGAGAAGCAAAACAAAGTCTATATCTCAAATCAAATAAGCGATACGTATGGGGATTTGGGTTGGTACTATACAAACTTGATCGTGCCTTAGCCCGACATTGAAGCCTGCGTTAACTAAGTCTTCACTCGTATGCCGCCCTTGTAGTTTACCCGCATATGACCCCTATATTTAATCTTATCCTGAGCTTCATGCAAGAAAAAATCTTGTATGTGTTTGTCTCTAATATTCCTACGTTTTATCGGATAAATGAGAAATTGTGCTTAAATTGATTGCTATATATTAACAAAGTTCCCAAACATTTATATTTGTTTATCAAGTTTGTAATTTATTGTATGCAAGGGATGATAAAAATCTAATATCGATCAGCCTAATGTTCTTCGCGGATGCATTGGTAATAAAGATCGATAATAAATGTAAAAATTTAAATTTAAATTGTTAATCATTCATGAGGGCAAATAAGACACCTGTCTACGATGAACGTTTAGATGAGACACGTTAAGCTTCTTCTGGTTTTGCCTTAGGATATAGAGCAGGAAGGAGTAGAACCTTATCAGCTATTAGAGAAATCGAGTGAGGTTCGGCCTAAGACATGCGCAATTCCTGCTCGGGCATCGGATGTTTCATTCAACTACCCTAGCGGCCGAGTCTCGGAGCCGCAGTTTTTCGGCAGCGTAAGAATTGCACAACAATTAATTAAAACGAAAAAGCACATACGGTGAATTTTAGTTAACTAGACTTCTTTAATATTCGGAATACCTTAAAGTACGAAAGATTAAGAACCTGAAGTGTGCTTATGAGTTTTTAATAGCCACATGCCAGATAATTTTTGCCTTTTTCGAGATAACGTTTTCTGCTTTGTATGTAAATGAATCAGTTCGACTTACAATAAAGAAGTTACTGGTAAGCGACTTTCATCTTGACTTATCAATTCATATGTTAGCTGACATTGCCGAAATCGATGCCAACCCCAAGCCTGCGCATACGACGGCCCACGACTGTCGGGCTGTTCAAGCACTTAGCACACAGTTGTGTCCTATGAAGACAGTTAATTTGTCGGTCAGAAAGTCGATGTACACGAAATGACCCAAGGAGATTGGCAATAAGTCTACAAAGGCTTAGCCGCGTGCGTACCCATATCCTAAGCCGCTGGTACTGAATTTGGCAGATTGGAGTCATCTGACTACGCACATATGGAGCAATCAAACTTTCAGTTTTATTGAGGTGGTGCAAATCAGCACATCACCTAATCAACCATTGTCATTCCGAAGTGCTTTAACTGCAAACAGTCGTCTACCTTAGAGTTCCACAACTGCTTATATTTCTAATATCCTTTTAGTCTCAATTACGTAGTAATCTATTCAATAACACCAATAGTGTTTTTACAGTAAGACAGGACTCCAACTAATACCGCCCACTTATATATCTGTTTGATTGGCTATGTGAAGTGAAGACACTTACTCTAGCAGCCCTTGTTGTTGTAGGAGTGGGGGCGGGGGCTTATGCCGCTGCCCATTTTTTGTTTAGACCACGCGATATGTAACTGCGAGCCGCGGCACACTTGCCATTTAAGTGGACCCAGCATAGTTAGGGGCGGCATTCCTAAATATTCCCTTAAGAATAAACAGTGCGTTGGTAATTTCAAATATGCCTACGCAAATTTTCCAGACGACTTCTAAATGCCCTTGTGATTAACTGCTTTGTTTGAAAGAAAGATGCTTGATTTTGCGTGCGAACGCCATAGTATATCAAGTGGTTGGGTCATGTTTACCGGAGTGGGGGTGTGTACACAGCCAGCCTCCATCTGGTCCGAAACTGCCACAATCAAGTGCAGGTCATTTCAAGTGCAGAATATTTTCAGCAGTCAAGAATAAACTCAAAAGCCTTACGGTGGTAGTATGTGTACGTTTAAACGGTACTACTTCCCCAACAAACGGGCAAGCGCATGGTCTTATGAGATTGGTTTGATTGATTTGACAGATGATGTACGCTAACATTCAATCATAGGCATATGTTTAGAAGTAAAAGAACAATGCAGACCAATTAATGACGGCGAAAGAACAAGGCCATTAGGCGAATAAAAAATTTGTTTGATACTCGAGTGCAATTGGTATGCTGTTGGGTAAAAAGGGCACACATCTGACGAAAGGTTTAGTGTTAGGTCTAACGCACTATGCAATTGATGGTACATTTTATGGTTGCCTTCGCATGCCGCGTCTATGCCTGCCTAAATTTCATCCGTGAGTCCACACTTCATTTTGCTGTCTGAAGATAGGGCAGACTAACCTTAATTTGCCGAGAATAACTCGAACCATCATAATTCAAAATCTCACTCTACTGCGTTTATGTCACCCACAAACTTTTAGCACTCTTTATCGTCCAGCATTGTTGAATGTTTTAAGGAAATGCGAGTGTTTTTATTTTATGGAGGATTTGTCCAGAAGACCTATTTTCAAAAAGTGACTTACTTTGTCCACATAACTATTACGTCTACAAGCTGAACCAGCCTGTCTTTGGGAAGGAATATAACAGTCCAACATGGTAGACATCTATTCATTTACGCCGATAGAGGGCTTGCACCGATTATTTTTTAGTGAGAAATGTAATCTGCCTGTAGTGGCTCTACATTAAAAAAAAATTTCCGAAATTTAAGGCAATGAATGCACTGAAGCAAGGAATCTGAAACGTTTATTTCTAAAATCTCGACATAAAAATAAAAGACATGACCTGT
>CACRXP010000940.1:11770-23645 GCA_902702965.1 Spirometra erinaceieuropaei | reverse complement strand
GATGGCCTGTAGGATTCCGAACCAAAATCGGGTTGGGTAATTGTGCCTGCCTAAGCCGAAGCCTAACATTCCTACCCAAATAGGCAGACAGGCCGTTCCTCATAATAGATAAATTAGTGTTCTTACACGTTCAAGAACTATTGAACAATAAATTTAAGCCGTCTACTTTACAACAGCGGAAGTGGAGAAACATAAGCTCGTCTTTAGTGCAGTCAATATCACGAATTCAGTTAATTAAAATTTGAGCACAAAAATTGGCCTCCGGAGAAAGATTAGCAGCGAACAAGTCGGAAAGTTGTTAGAATTGCACTCTTAGAGAGATTACAAATTAATCTGCCAACTTCGACCAATTCGATCATCCTGGCTGATAGGCCGTTGGCAGGCCAATCCCTTGCAAACGTCAGAATGCTGGTTCATAAGGAAACTGAATAGGTATTGTAGTAAGGACTCTCTCCCAGGGTAGCAAATATAATTAGAGGACATTGGAATTCCATCATTTCTGAAAACGTTGGAACACTAAACGTATGTTGTCAATCGGTTCTATTGCTGCTCATAGCGAACGAAGAGTTAGAAGATTAATTATCTCACCATAAATACACAAACTGACTACCTCAGTATTTCAAGGCTTTTAAATTTGAAAAAGTCAGCATAGGTTCTGATCTACCGTAAAAACGTGTTCACACTTTTCGATTCGCAGGAGCACTCTCACAAAGGCCTGCAAAATACTGCAGTAAGGCCGATAAACTAGCGCTTGCAATTTCAACGTGCATTGGCCCGCACAATCACAGAAGATCGAGCACCTCTCGTGAGGTATTCTTGTCTCGGGAAAGTCTTGCAATTAAGACTTAATGTATTAGGCAGAGGAAACTTATTACGGCGCAAATTTAAAACAATAACAAGAAGCTACTGACCTTTGTTTATTTATATAAGGTAAAAATGCTCTTTCCTGCTAAAGCAGTCAGATATTAACGTAAATTCTTGAAGGAGAAAACCGTCGGTAGGATTGCGCTATCAGCAAAGATAAGGGACATTGAAATTTTCAATTTTGGCTTGTTAGTCGTTGTCGGCCCGTTCTAGCCCACCCTAAAATGTCGAAAATCAGGGACTCGTTCTGTATATCTCCTCCTTTGGTATAACTTCCCAAATGCAGAACTGATAGTTTTTTTTTTCATTATGGTGGAAATGAGAAAATTATCACATGCTATATCAAAGGGAAGGAGGTGCAAACTATCTTCATGCAAAGTCAAAAACATGACATTTGCGCTTTGCCCACTCTGTTCCAAATGATAGTATGTGTCTTCATAATGCTAGATAAATGTTTTCGTCCGACTATTTAGACTAACGTGCAAACAAAGCATCAGAGTGAGAACCGGATATGGGTGGTTCACACAGGGTGACTGTACAGACACCCATTGTTCTAGCATGCCCCCCTTATTCATAGACACTGCAGCTGAGGTAAAACCACGGTACAATCTGTTAAACCCTAGTCGATGACGATGTCCGCGTGTGCCCGCATAGTGGCCGTCGCAGGACAGTGACTTGCGGTTGAATGCATCTGTAGTAATAACGGAATTATGCGGTATCTGGCACGATCCTCACTTCACTGCCACACCTGGTCTGGGTGGCAAGAAGGAGTCGCATCTACAGAGTCGCCACTGAGCACACTAGATGAAAAAGCTAAATAACCCGTATACACGTGTCTGCGCACAGTAAAACGAGCTCTTATAGGAACAGGGAGGTAATTTTTTTTAATTAAATAAAAGAGCGAGGGGAAGTAGAAAGTTAGCCGCCAAATGCGCAACTTTTGACCCATGACCTTGAGCGCATGACGATAGTCGCAAAGCGCATCACGTTAACAATAGCGGAAAATTCACCTGTGTGCAGGATTACGTCATGACTATCATATTTCCAAAGAACGTAAAATAATATTGGCCATCATTTATAAGACGACGCACTTTATAATTACAGTGTTGGCTATCGTCCGCAGGCCAACTGTTTGACAAGTTCGGAGAGTATGGCAGAGAAGGGCAACAATCACTTTCTACGTAACATTATATTTGGCTGTCTTTATATCCCTGGAATTAATTTAATGCAGGCATGAACAGCAGAATGTATTTGTACCAGTAAAATTCGCGACAGCTTATCAACTGCAGCCTGTCGTTTCATAAAACAAATAACAAGTGAGAAAGGTGCAGAGGTTTAAATTTCGACGGAGAACATCAATGTAAAACAGCAAGATCATCATATGATGCACGAAGACTTATCGATAAATTGTTAACTGCAAAACGCAACGCAGGAACGAAAATGTGAAACTTAACATTCCGAGGGATTGCGGAAATTAAAAGGGCCTAGGACTACCAGGGCAAGCTGAGTTTGACCAAGTGGTCCAACTGCTTACGTAGGTCAAGTTTCTCTCGCAGTATATACGCTGCCTGCAGGTAGCGCGATACCCCAGTTGTTCGTGCTCGGAAAGATGTTTTGGTGTGAACCGAATGGCCACTATCAAGGAGAGGTTTTGTGGTAGAAGAACCTTGATTCTTATCTTCCTGCTTTAGAAGCCTTTTAGGCAAGTGCTCAACTGACTTGACTACCAGTTGTTTTTTACATTCGTCAAATGTGCTAGCATTTACAAGTGCATGTAAATTCGTAAACAAATTTTGAAGTAGCGTGCCTCATAGCTCAGGTGGTTGGATCTTTGGCTGAGCCCACGTATTGCTCTTGCAGTCACGGTTAAGAATCTCATCGAGGTCGCCGAGTTTTTACAAGTGATTCGAAGGAAGGTTACCAGTCATTGGCATGCGTACATTTAGAGTAACCCTGTACACGCTTTTTGAATTTAAGCATATATACAGAACGTAGTATGGCTTTTCTGAAAGTTCATACAAACCAACGATTCCGCGTTTGCCAGGGCTGCATTAACCCAAAATGTAGTGTTCTGACGAAAAAAAATATTTATATCGTTTTGTGCAATTTGGAAGATATTGAGGAATGTCAAATCCGATAAAGCAAGTGCATTTGAACGCCTGTTGTCGTATAGATAAATCACCATCGCATTCACCCTCACATTCTTAACCACAGGATAAGGGGATTGTCCGATTCCGAATGGATACCTTGGGAATTCGCAACGACACCGTCTTTTAAGATATATGGAACACAAATATGAATGAATAGGACATAAATGCTAATTATCTTCTTAATTTAAAAAAGGCTATTCTGAAGGAACCCACATTGCCAAAACGCAACTTTAACAGATAAATGGATTACTTTTGTCCACTCTTTAGAAGTTTTTTTAATGGGAAACTGACTGACCTTTTTGACCATTTGCATAGAAAGTCGCGGAATCTCGATGAAACATTGGAAACCAATTTTTTTGATCTGGGTGGCACGCTCAGCAGTTCATAGGCCACAACTCTCGCTGTTTCAATTAATACCAATCGATATTCTACCCTTCCATTTGGTTTAATTTCTTTCCCAAACAGCAACGGAAACAGCCTTTCAAGGCTGTTTTCTACAAATTTATCACCTAGAAGTGATCTCCCCTATGTTGGACATCGGCCTTTTTCTGAATCTGAATGAGAAAAATAAACAGGATACACTGAGCAAGTTGTAAATGTGCGAGAAATAAAATTCCATTGTCATTTTTTAATTTGTCCATCGTCACCAAGAGTGGGTGCATATAAAATGACGCCGAATCTTAAAATACAATTGCTTTACTCTTAAAAATGTCCTAATCACTACGTCTCGCGCCCACAGCATTTTAGATTGCCGTCAACTCGTTGTGTTTTATATCTTGCAAATGCATGTCAGGGATAATATTTGGCTCAAAATAAAACCATAATCGTGAAAACCAGTAACGTCTTTTATAACGAATTATGCATTGCAAATAATAAATACCAGAGCCTGTTAGACACTGTTGAGGGAAAAAAAATCAGAAACTTACAATTTTTCAACATCGCTTACAAATGGGCATTCCTGCTGATAGTTCATCGATTATGTCGCCTATCATTGAATGCAAGCTGCAAATATATGATGGTTATAGGGGTAATGCTCAGCTTACTATTTGGCCACACATACATTCTGCCTCTAAGTAAATTTTTTAAACTAAACTGAAGTTTATCATGTGCACACTTTTTCCGACAAAAACCTGTTACAGTAAAAAGTAAACGATGTCACTTGCTTGAAATATATGACAATCCCACTTGCGGTCAGCATACCCATGCCTGCATGCCATTCCCCATGTTAACTGTCTCGGTTTTTTGTAAACGTGGCCCAATCTTGTCGGATGAGTTATCAAACATGTAGGTGTTCACATTTTACCCTCTACTGTGTTGAAAAGTATTTACAGGTGGACATAGTCCTTTAAATAATCAAAAATACTCAAATGGGACTTCACTGCCAAGGGGGAGTTTCATGTTGTTTATCGAGCTTTTTGTCATCATGGGTACATCGCATCCATTTACATTGCCTATCTAGCTGTGAGCTGGAATATGTTTTGCGTTTTTCGCGATGCTGCAGCTAAAGCCTCAATTTGTCAACGAACCATGATTTATATGTAGGCGCGTCGGCTTTCGAGTAAGTTCGTATTTTACCCTATTAGTCGTTTAAATCATATGCAAACTGACTTTAATAGTTTTAGAAAGTCACACACTATGTCTTATAATCAGCGATAAAATCAAATAAGCAAATGAATAGATGGTGCCCAACAGCATAAGTGAGCCGAAATAAACTTGCTGCCTTTATCCAATTATGAATTATTTAAAAAAAATTGCTAGATATTATCTAGAGTTTTGTCATCCAGGCACGCGTGAAGCGCACCATGTCGCACGGCGAATATGTTTTGGGCTGAAAATATGTTTTATTAGTTTTGCTTACGAGTTTTACATGCATGATAGTCCAGGAATTGGTGTTCATTGTAAAAATATTTAAAAGCCCATAACAATAAACGGTGCTCCACCTGGCCTTAGCATAAGCACGAAACACAAAATGCTTCCCGCCAAAGCCCTCCAGAGGTTTAAAATTACCGACAATTTTATTTGAAAGACGGCATCCACTTTAAGCTAAAAACGTAACTTCTGCCAAATTCGGCAGGTAACTGAAATCGCACGTAATAAAAAAACTTCGAAATTCCCGTACAATATGGACAACTTATTTGGAGTAGGATTTAGTTTGACTTTCTGATGAGCACGCAGTCCATGTTAGCTTCTGGGAACGGATGAATACTTCCAAAAGACACGCTCATTCATTGCAGACCATTAGTTCTATTTGAATTTGTTGCTTTAGGCGGAATCATAAAGGCATGTCGGATGTTAATACCGTTGTCTTTAACCCCGAAGCTAATGTTCCATGACATGATTTTACGCAAATGTGTCCATATAAACGGAAGACCGCCTTTGGTTCGATTCAGAACGCGTTTACTTCATGCGGCAGTATCTATGGCATTTAACGGACTTTCGCAAATGGACTGCGTTCGAATGTTAATTCCATTATTTTCCTAGTACAATCTATAATGTATTTTACGCCCTAAGCACCTCATCGTTTACACAGCCAGATAAATTTTTTCTCAGATAGACGGTTCTTTCGCGACGGCTAATGACACTGAAAAGGTGTTTTCGGCTATATACGATAGTTCGTGTTGCCTTGAACAATTACAAAAGTCCCTATCGTTGTTTAACGAAACGCATAAAGCTATGTAATGCAGCGAATACAGGTACTTACGAGAGGATTTTGTACACGCCCACACACAGGCAGCAGAGATGAGAAAGCACACCAGGGTCAGTCGCATAATGTGAAAAACGTACCCCTATTCTGCCAAAAGGACGCGCTCTATAAAACATCTAAAAGTGCGTTAATAATATTCACCCTTTATGCATGAATCTATTCGAACAACTAAAATTGCTATCGGCCCTTTACAATTTAACGGAAATCCCAAATAACAAACCCACAATTTCCCTAATCCATCCGTATCCATTTAACTCATATTTCCCTTGTTTTATATTTTCCACTTCATTGGCACACAAGGTGATTATTTGCATCAGGTAATGCTGCGTGAAAAGACCCAATCACATGCATCAAACATAAGTAGATGAATATCTCCAGCTTATTTAAGTCTAGTTACAAGTCAGCAATAAACCAATATAAAAATGGATTGCTTTTTACCTACTACTGGCACCAGATATAAGTTTGAAACAGAGCAGACGACAAAAGCGGAATATAGGCGTGCTTATTGCGTGGTTAGAAAATACATAATTCGTTTCCCAGTCCAGTTAATAATTTGTTCTCTTCATGGATCATTGGAAATTGTAGAGGAAATTTAATTAACTTCGTTCGCGACATACTAACATTGTAGATGTTGATGTATACCATTCAGGAAGTTCAGATTATATTACTTACATGACTATACTATCGAATAGCATTTTAGTGACAGATTTTCATCTGTAAATAAAAGCCAAAATGCGATTATTAAGGGCCCAATTTAGTTAGATTTTTTGCATGATCACATTTCATATCAACGTATTTGACCACTAGTTCCGTTAATGGTGACGTCCATCAGCCCTACCAATAAAATTATTGTAAACAGTTTTTTATAAATATCTAAATGATTTTTATCGACATAGTGTGGCCCAACATTAAAATACCGCACAAAATGTAAACTGCTACTGCTTCCCAACTCCCCACCAAAACACTGACGTCGCTGTCTATAAAGTCCAGTGCACCGGCAATACATCGAAGATCTTAAAAATAATATTGCCCGTATGACTATACGATATAAATTTGAGGAAACTCGCAGTTCTTATTAATACTTTTGCTTTATTACTTGCACAGGTAAAGAAAAATACACAGCATTTCAAACCAGGCTTGCGTGAATGACGAAAACTGATATCTCAGGGCGATTAGTTGAAGACGACGGGATTGAGCAATAGGGAATTTAACAGCCCAGCGTATCCATAAACCAAAACCATTTTCCTAACCGTGTACTGTACCGTTGCCTTAGACTTAAGTATAAATACACCCACGGTTGCTAAAAGAATTGCACAAGCCAATTCTATTCAGCAGTTTAGAAGACGACGATTATTTAGGCACGTGATACGCATTAAATTTTTCTATCACAAGTCTTATCATCCACGCTCTTAGGGAAGGCCGATTTTTCTAGCTCTGATTGAAAGTATTCAGCATCATATGACTGCAATCATTATAATATTGTCTGCCCGAATTGCTATTGAACGAAAACGGAAAGCAAGAGCTATCCACCACTGGGTAAAATTAATTTACAAACGCAGCATCTCTTTTAAAAACATTAACTTGTAATAAGTCTAGCAGAATCTGGTCGAAAGGATAGACAGTTTGGCAGAAATTATCTAGGCGAAATCTCCTGTGTTAAACGTGTATCATTGCTGCCTTTATGGATGGTAAACAAATAAATCCTGAATTATGTGTTTTCGCATTTGCCGCAAGATAAAAACGTAACGGTTCGACGCGGGCCTTACACATGTGGGCACTTGATGGTTCTGAGAGGACAACACGTAATCACGAACATTGAAGAAACTGGATCAGATAATTGTGTGCAACGTACCTATTTGTCAGAATAAACCTATTAAAAGAAGAAGGTAGGTTCTCCGGAACAGGTTTATTCAAATGCTGACGTTTCAAATAGCTGTGTCGGCTCTCCATTGTCAAAGCGTAAAATGCACATAGTGAATTAGCATCTCCTTCAAATAAAGAAACATCTTTTGAACCCTGCCGCTATATGAACCGACTAGAGTAGTGACATGTGCAATCTTCGCGCAACGTCCCCTCTGGAGTCACCGGTTTGTGACCCCTTCCGTCCCGAACCAGAAACCTGTAACTGAGTCTTCGTTCGTCATCACGTTCTTCGGCGTCTACACCAACCACTCTATGTCGGGCCGTATAGACCTGACAAGGATGACATCAATTCAAACGTCAAGGCCGACACAGTCAGCAATGTTAGCGTTAGGCCGGCCTTTATTGAAAACGACGACCATAATCCAAAACTCTCCCCACTACGGTTAATGACACCTCCTGCAACTACTGACAACAGTCAATCTCCGGTTCGTCACACGCGGTCTGATCACAATGCCAACGAGCCCGATAGATTCGTCGCTGGCCAGTATACGGACGCCTTACTCCGTTTTTTGTCTGGGGAGAAGTTTTAGAAGACTCTTCGGTGCCCCATTGCAAGCTGTCTCTTTGTCTGCAAACATCACCTTTCGCCGGCCCACACGCGTAGGACAGTCTGGCATTTTAGGTGTGCACTTTGTTAGCATTGCACCCGACTTTGACACCACACCAACTAATTATATGTCCAACACTCGGCTTGTCATTCTCCTCATAATGTCAGGGACATGTGGTGTCGTGTAAACAGCTTAAAGCGAGTGGCGTCCCCGGGTAAGGGATCCCTAGCCCAGACAACCAAACAGCCAACCGGTCCGTACCCATACAATATGTTCTGCCTGGCAAGGCATGCCACTGGCATCGATAGCCAAGGATTTACAAGAAGTGCCCCTCTGTGAAATGTGCCGCAGGGTCTGAGGCGAATATGGAAATCGTCCTTCTTGATGCCCTTCTGCACAGATAAGAAGACAGGCCTATCGTATTCAAGGAATTTCGAAAGAAAACCCTGACTGGAGAAAACATGGTACGGATGGGTAAAGCTCCCAAGCATCTGTGGCATAGCATAAAAAAATCTTCTATACATTTTGCGTGAGTTTTAGTCGGACACGATTATTTTGGTTGAGTGTTTCAAAGTACAAGATTATGTCACGTATTTTGTTTTAGATGACGCAGAGTTGGGCGACATCGACAGCACAATTCTCGGCCTACGCCTATTGTCCCGATAAAATAGTGAAGCCACGTGTTTGTCCACAATGCGCGGCTTGCTTCATTCGACGAGACTGACGTGGTTATATATGAAATTTTAATCAATTCTGGCCAAGGAAATCAAATAAATCAAATTTAAGAGAAGACTCATAGTAAAGTCATGCACAATAACTTGTAAATTGCATTCGAAAAAGTAAGGATCCATGCTTATTTAGTGCGCCAGAATTCCTATTTATTAAACTTACTGTCACGAATGCCCTATGACTGTATTTCTCAACATGACCGTCCATGTTGAATATGATTATGGATGATGAATGTTCTCGTTCTGTGTGGTTCAAAAGTAGGATGGATGGAATCTGGCCAAGACGGGCAAATATGTAGCAATAACTGAAGTATATCGTGCGCTGTGAAACCATTCTGTTGATTCGTGCAAGTTTTTTTGTGATCTGGTGCGTTTGCAGGTCGAAACAGAAGATTTGCACCCTCCAGCTAAAGTAGCACTGAATAATTGGTTTGCATCAAACTGTGTGCAGTCAGTTGATTCAAAATGACTGACTTCAGTGTCAGTAATAGTGAGTACTAACAGTAGACTTCGGAGGTCAGTAGTGAAGATGACATTTACATACCGTGGGTCATTCTTTGAACACTGACTCTCTTGCCGACAAAGCTACTCAAATGCATAGGACATAAAAGTGAGTGGGTGGTTGAGCAACCTGCCTGACTGACAGTCGTGACCAGTCACATAATCAGATTAATGGTTGTCCTGGGTTTCAACAGCGTTAATTGGCATTTAAACGGACGGAGCAGTATCAAAGTTATTTTTCAGTAGTTTCTTGCATGCGGGGTCAACTGGGCAACTGACTGACGGAGAAAACCGGCTTTCTTAAGTTAAGCAGGCATCCTCTATAAGGCGGTTATTTAAAGCGCGTCACTTATCTTGTCATCTCAAACAACTTCCGCGTTGTAAAATTCCGTATATCAGTAGAGTATATTAAGAGTTGCGAGAAATCCCATAGCAGTGATCGGAAGACGAGATAGCTAGCAAACGTGGCGTTCGATAAATTCTCGTCGGGCAAATGCAATTATATGTGAAGGGGTAGAAGTACAAACAAGTCAGTGAAAAGATAAATCGATTAAAGTTCGCCTTAAAACACAGGCTGAGCCTGGGAATGTAGGGGGAGGGGGGGAGGGATAATAGCAGTCATTGTCAGGACGGGGTGACAGCGGGAGGGCGCGAGAGAGTCTTAACGTTATTCGATCTTCGACGAATGTAGGTGCGGTGCCTAAAAGTGGTTCTTCTGTGCACACAAAATTGGCTTTTGCAACCTGATTGCAGCCGCCTCTGCTGTTGCTAACAGGCTGGTTAAAGAGTTCTTCGAACATCCATCAAATCCTCTCCAGTTTATATACTTGAAAATGGTAGTCGAACAAGTGCCTTCGGGGTGTTGCTCAAAAAGTGCGCCCCAAGTGGGATTCGAACCCAGTCAAGTAGGTGACGAGGGCGGCGTCGTTACCAGTGGACCACATACGCACAACAGACGATGTGTCTGTGATTTCAGACACTCGGAAAAAAAGAGAACATATTCAAGCCCAGTCTCATTAACTGGATCAGCCGCCAAGGAAGAAGACTTCCCGTCAAAGGAAGAAATTACAACTGAGAACGGACCTATTGTGAAAGAAAAGAACGACAGAGAGGGATCTTGGGAAACGCAGAAGCGTCCCGGGGCATCACGAAAAGAAAAAGCAGGTGAGACTGTTCGTAGGAGAAAGCAGAGTCCACACACAATGCCAGCAAATACCACACTGCCGAAGGAGGAATCGCACGACTCCGTTGGTGAGGAACCCTGTGGTAGCTACGCCATCACAGCTGTCTCTGATTCAAACGATGACAACGGAAATTACCGAAATGCTGAACGTGCGTGTAAAAATAAACGTAGGGACTCTCTTCCAGACAGGCATCTCTACCGAAAACGAAACATCGTCATGAAGGGAGCTCCTGAGTCCAGATATTCGACTGCAAAAGAAAGAATCGAACACGATCTCAACCTCTTTCAAACATATTCAAGTGCCGTCCTTCAAGACGGAGAATGTGTTGCCGTGCGCAAAGCTTTCCGTGTATGAAACGCAGACGCGTCGCGTGCATTACCAAGGCCTCTTAAAATTATTCTTGCAAATGAAGCCCATGCCTCACATCTCCTAGAAGGGAAGATGGCCCTTCGTCATTCGCATAAGGAAGTGTTTTGTCAGCCAGATTACGAACCGACAGAATGACACAAGATGAGGAAGCTCTAGACAGAACTGAAAAGAAGGACAGAAGAGGGGGAGAAAGGGTTGAAGATAAATGGAGACAAGATAATACAGATTAAACGATCGTTCTTGTGGCTAACCCCCATTGTAATTAGGGCAAGTTCCCCCCGAGAAGACGGACACTAAAGATGCTCTATTCGAATGTGCAGAGCCTGTTTAACAAGATAAATGAACTCAGGACTCTGATCGACGAGCACACGCCAGATATCACCGCCTTGATAGAAACATGGCTTTCTGAAGCTATTGGAGACCATGAGGTATCACTCAGAGGCTACCAACTGTTCAGAAGAGACAGGAGAATCCGAGGAGTAGGGATCGCTGTCTATGTTAGCTACAACCTAATTGCGGTCCCTGAGCATAATCCTAAACAGCAGTGGAAGTGGAATTCTTATTTTTACCTATCTCCACTAAATACGCCAGGTCGCTGGCGTTTTCAGTTGTGTATCGTCCGCCAAACCAGACTTACGAACACAATAGCTTTCTCCTTAGGCAACTGAACAAGGCCTGCTCGAACAGAGACGTCCTTATTGTCGGGGACTTTAACGCCCCCAATATGGCCTGGCAAGCTTTCGGGTCCATCGATCACATTCGGACAACATTTGCTTGAATTCGCATCAGAAAAATTAGTTTTCCAGAATGTAACTCTCGGAACACGTGTTAGGGAAGTGCAACGTTCAAATTGCCTCGACCTGGTGCTCACTCGAGATGAGGAGAGTGTGCTGGCTATACAATA
>CACRXP010000939.1:191870-209238 GCA_902702965.1 Spirometra erinaceieuropaei | reverse complement strand
TCGGATTGTTGCTTACGGGGGAAGTGATGGCGATGGTGGGAGGAAACAGTGTGTGTTGCTACACTGAAATCCCAACCCACTGTTAGCCTTACTCTATCTCCTGTCCCTCCCCCTTCCAGGAACCTGTCAAAATTTTTGGTCGGCTAGTAATGAGATGGCGAACAGTGACTGGTGTGAAGTAGAACCTCCACCTGACATGCGTCACACACACATGCTCCTGTCAACGTTGCAAATCTTGACAGTTGGATCTACTCATGGCCGGTGCTTGAACTTATGGTGTGGACGCATCCTAGCGGGCTTTGCAATAACCGGGTGTGCGGAGGCAGTGTGATCATAAATTTTAGGCAACGTCTCGTCAGATGCTGGGTGACTAGCTAACCATTTCATAAATCCGAGTCAATTTTCTGAAATCATCGTTTAGTTTTTCTTTACTATCGACATCTTTCCTTGAAATTTTACACGTGTTTTTCTTTTATATTCTGGTCAACTAGGTTTAGGTAGCCCTCCAGTCTTCCTCATCTTATGCAAAATAACAGGAACGCTGCTCATCTTATTATATTTTCCGTTCTTCGTCCTGTTCGGGGCCAACTTTCTTTTGAAATTGGCGAAAAATAAAGCCTCGTTTCGGAAAACCGTGCAGAAAGCGTATATAATTCCAAGGTTTCAATAGTTGCCAATTATTTCCTGACTGACGCGTGACTCTCTCACTCTTTTTTGCTATTCTCGATTCTAATCATCAAGGCAACTGGGCCGTTGCGTCAGACTTGGCGTTCAGTGACCAAAGAGTCTTAATTCCAGCCCCAGGTTATCCAAACCTGGTCTCATATGCCTAGCTGACATGGGCTAATAAGGCAGAACTGACCATCAGCCCCCCTCCCCTAGTCATCGGTTTTATGCTGCAATTTTTTCAAGTGACAAAAGATTTGGCCTTCAGCTACGTTCTACCTCTGAGCATCCGTCTTTTTTTCTTATTGCGACCGTTTTTCACTAATATATTTCCGTCTACTAGAATTTCGCGTGTATTTGTGTGTGTAAAGAAGGTCGAATTGCTGCCCCGCAAGTCTTTCCACCAAAATTTTTATCGCTTGCAAGGTGTTGCTGCCTCTCCAGATAGTGTTGGTCCTTGTTGAACACCGCACACGATCCGCACTGTCTTTCCAATGTCGCTCAGTCGACTAAGGACGAGGAGATCAGCTACACCATTTCGGGGACACAATGAACACCACTGGACTTTATTGAAACTGACTAGTCGTTCTGCGGAACGCTCGCACAGGATTTGTATGCGTCGCCGTCTGCTATAGGAACAGGTATAGCATCCTCAGACATCAAACGAGTTTGGGAGGCCCGGAAGGAATGCCAAAAACTAGACTGACATACCTTACTATCAGCCGATCGCACTTAACTTCCCTGTTGTCAGTTCTCGTTTAAAAATTCAGGTTGTTTTGTTTGAATATCTTAGTAGCTATAGTAATATGGCTACAGCGCAAACGAATCCCTTCACTAGGAGCCAGTTACATCACAATTTTTCCTTTCGAGATCGCGTGTTTACGACGCTGATTGATCTATTGGAACAATTAGACACCCACCGCAATGCTTAGACATGATGGAACACCCTTAACCCACAAAAATACTGAGAAATATCACCGTAACCTGATGTTAGCTGGTCTCTCTTGAATGCAATGGAGGCTTGAACAATTCCTTTTGTTCTTAGCTTTCTGGTCTTTGGCCCTGTTATGCGATCACATATTTACGATCAATCAGTAGTTGAGCTCTGTTACCGACAAAGGGGGAAATCGGTATGGCCGTTTGCAGGCTGCTTGCCGCCATACGCCAACCTAAAACCGGGAGTACTTGGAATTCGAATCCCAGTCAATTGTTCATCGAGCATCTTAGTTAAACGTTCTACTTCATGATTGCGGACCATTCGTCGCTGAGTAATCGCCTGCTGGAGCTTTAGATCGGAGCTGCAAGACAAAACGCCATGCGCACTCGACTAAATATTCGGACTCTGGATCGCATGATACAGGCCCATGACTTGAATTCTCTGTGATAAGCTGATTCGTATGCAAACACTAGGTCCACTCGGTCTGTTGAGGCTGATAACTGCAAGCGAACCAGAAATGGTCTTTCCAGCCTGCCTTATTCTTGTCGATAACACATCCAGAATCAGTAATATGGCCTTTTGGAAGCCGATGGACAAGCTGCCGTGTTTGTGCACGTTTTGCTTTTCGCACAGCTTGCCTACCTTGCATGCGCCAATGTACGCTCTCTTTCATCTTTATGTGCACTTTTTACTCTTCTCATTCCGCCCTTTGTCTTATTTGTACAGAACCGTCACCACATTTAAGATTGAGACGTCACCGAAACCCCAGCGCTGACGACGCTGAACGGCACTCACTCAACATCGACCATCAACAAATTCAGGCATTCCCCAATGTGCATTCTGTCCCCCTGCATCACCAGACACGATCACTTCGTGAAGTTAGCCCCACTGATGTCGCCCCTGTCAGCATCAAAGCTGTCGTGGCCTCCCGGTCGCCACTCTCAACGGAGGTACTGGGCAAGCAGAAACCTGATGAAGACGTTTATCCCACTGCGCACCCCGGGACCCCTCCCAGCACCCGTTCCAGAACTCTAACCCGACCACCAAGTGCGGCCAATCTGTCGATAGTGCCGTCTCGCCCCCCGCTCGAACTCCCCAAGGCTGCCTTTATTGCTGTCCCAACTTCCTCTATTCCCACCAACCCCAAGACTACCACGGAGACCCACGCATCGCGCAGCGGTATCTTTGGCCGGCTTTCGTTCAAACATCGACGCCATGTCAGCGGTGGTGGGGGTGGTGGTAGTAACGGCGGTATCAGAAAGTCTGGCGCTCAGAACAGCAATCGGTAGCCTCGTCTCTGCTCTACAGCGTGCCAAACCATGACTTAGCCTCTGTGATTTTGCTCTCTGTCTCTTCTCACTTGAATCTGTCCCAGGCACCCTAAGTTCACCTCCTATGCGTTTTCACCATTGTCATATCAAAATATTTTTACAGCCCTCTCCCTGCCCACTGACACATTCCAGTGTCGTGGTCACCGCGCCCGACAATTATCATGCTATTTCAAGATTGTGCCTTTCCTCACTGAAAGAGGCGACTTTGGTAAATGCGGCCATTTATGTTCTCTTTCGTCTCCGCTCTCTTAAAACTTCTTAGAGGGAACTTTTCAGTGTTCTGTACGACTAAAATAAACCCTCCCTCTATTTCTGCGTGAATGCAGTTGAAGGAATTTCACTGCTGTGTGACGTTTCGTTGGCCAATCAAGCTAGCAGCTTTTGCGACTTTTGCCATCTGTAAGCAAACTCTTTAGAACCCATCTGACGGAACTGTTGGTAAAATAACCACCTGCTTCTTTATCTTGGCTGGCTCTTCAGATCTATGGCCGGACCTAATTTATTTAACCACATTTTTGTCCCTAGTGTGGCGACAGTAAATTATTAGATGCTGTCTAGGCGAGCAGTTCCCTAGAATTGCACTTGTCCTAGTGGATTTGAGGGGTGAGCGCGACGAACTGTGGTTCATGAAAGCGGGTCAATCACGTCATTGGAAAAAAATAATTTTCAACACCCACAGCAAGGTGATGGACCAGTAAAAGACGCGTAGGGCTCGAAATATAGTTAAATTTCCGTTGTAGATGTCGCCTCCTCTACAAGGCCATAAAGCCAATATCTCCGCAGTTTAACTCCCACCGCATTTTTAAACCTCTTCGTTTCAGAGCTGAACCCCCCTAGTAGCAATAGATATCGAGAAAAGATTGCCCTGACGACGCAAAAGACAGAGTCGTGGCCAGGAGTACGCCTGGAAGTTGCGCGATTTGGCTTTGCGGTGTAAGATAGCACAAGCTCACGTTCGGGATCTCCTAACCATTCTTAGCCCGCTCATGCCTGAACTTCCAGCCGACCCTAGAACTCTATTGGGGGCTTCTTACGATTTACAGGTAGCCCCGATGGGTAGCGGCGAATACGTGCATATAGGACTTGAAAGGCAGCTTTGCAGACTTTTACGCATGCGTAGGTATTCTCACTCCTTAGCAAATGATTTGTAGGTGCAGTCAGCTATAGACGGTCTCCCCATTTATAAGAAATCAAAGACAGAAATGTGGCTCATATTGGGCAGAGTAGTCCGTCCGTTTATAAGTAATGTCTTTCCAGTGGGCATTTATTGTGGCGGCGGGAAGGCGCATGATGTCCACCTGTACTGTCGGTCACTGGTTAATGAGATAAGGTACTTTCAGAAAATAGGAATCCAAATCGACGAAATGAGCCAACCTGCTCACGTCGGGGCGTATCTTTTTGAAAAATCATTTGCCGCCTTCTTAACTCTGTTGAGGTGCAGTATGTAGATAACGCGAAGGTTACTAAATCGCAAGCCAGGTCGGACAAGCTTTCCTGGGGCAAAAGTGAGTATAGGCAACCCAGCAAGCAGGTGGAAAAAATCTTGTCGCCGGACGAGTGTTAAATCGCCCTTGGGATGTCGGCCTCAATATCAGCCTTTCAAATGCTTCTTGACTCCTTCGTCATTTATCTACTGTACTGCCTGGTGGATTCCGGCGGCATTGCACGGTTAAGCCCTCTACTGCCAAAGTCACACCCACCAGTGACCTACTTTAAACATCATCCATGTTTTAATTCTATCTAGCCCTAGGGGGATAATCATTTTCAGCTGTTTTTTGGACCAGAAATTTGTCAACACCGATAGCTCGTCCGCGGGAAATAACAAGGCCCACAACTGTCCTACGATGTAGGCCCACCCGTCGCTAGCGCATTAATTTTGTTTATGGTGAAGCAGATTTGCACTGCATCCACCTAACTTCTTCCCTTCCACAACCAGCGTGTTCCGGGTAGCAAGAAAAGCTGCAGATGACTGAAGAACAGTGACCAACAAACTTGAACATCCCAGCTGCGCAAATCACATGTGGCCTCGTCCCTAAATCCACACACAAACCTTCCAGGGTGTCTCATATCTCACGCGGGCGGGAATGCTATTAAGGCCGCAAAAACAAGATATCATTGCAGTTCCACTCTAGTTTGATGCGGTTAATCCGTCAGCCACAGGCCTCCCCAAACCCTTCCTCCCGACCAACTGCGTTTCTGCTGTCAAAGGTTCCTTTGAACTGGCACTCGAATGCCTCGTTGTGCTAGGGGCGATGGAAGTTGTTGAAAGTGGCGTGGTCGACAAGACAAAGATTCCCAATCAAAAGTCAGCGAAGACGGAGTGAGTTGAACAACCTTTGCTGTTTTGGAAGTGCGTACACAAAGGCTCTGTTGGCAGTCACCGCGAGCGCGCTCTCCAGGCCGGTTGTCCGCGTCCGCCTTCGAGGTGCCGAGACCCAGCGCGTGCGCGCCTTTTTTGTTACCGCGTCCGCCAGCCAATCAGGGGGGGACAGCGTTGATTGGCCTGGAGCACTCGCGAGGCTAGTGACAAGCCTGGCGGTCGAGAGATTGGGACCTGAATGAAAACTCCGCAGAAGAGCATTGGCTTCACTTCATAAGGGATGTATTTAGTTGTGCGAAAAATTGTTGGGCCTTAGTATCCACAAATTCAACAATTTCCGAATGACACTCTTGCAGTCTAGATGCATACAGTCGATTGGGGAGCAGACAACCATATCGGTAGTCGAATTCTCTGGACGGCGATCTGTGGTTCGGTGACTGACTTCGTAATCTAGATGATGTGTCGTCGCACAGACGCCCACTGCACACAGGGCATGCACTGCGGTTTGACAACAGTTGGTGCGATTGTGGATTATGGCCACCTTCCGTATGTGGAATCCTCAGGCCACTAAAAAATTCATATGCCCAGTTGGATGATTACAGGTGGAGGCCTCGAAATGCCTATTATTATAAGGCGAATTCTCCATGTTTACATATAGTATAGACTTATGAACCTATTGAGTGTGTCTCGTCAAAAGGAGCCGCACATAAAAACGCCTATTGCTGTTGCTTCCGAATCAGTGTAGGAAGAGAGTAGATCATGAAGTGTTTTACAAGGCTGGCTATATGTAATATGTTATAGCCCGCCCTGGTACTTGAAATGACGTGGAGCGTATGCGCAACCAACTCTTGTCCCCAATACTAACGCGGCAAAGAGGGAAAACACGATCGGCCACGAAAAAGTGTATAAGAAACTGAAAGTCAAGTTTAACTGGGAAAGTAACGCGTATTTATAACATCCTACTGGGGTTCTCCTGCATTCGACCCAATGCACTTCGAGAAGAACATTCTAACCGGGTTGATAGATGGTTCAAATACACGGATCGGTCAGGCCCGAGGGGAGCAGCCAATGGAGAGGCGCCATGATTATGCTGACAGAGCGGTAGAGGAAACGCACGTGGCCTCCAGCGATTGGCTGGCTCTTGTGTAGACACTCCAACACTTCCCCTCCAAGTAGGTCAGTACCGCTTTTGGCGTGAACTGACCTTCATCGGCGGTGTTTATCGGCGCACGCGGTTTGTCCAACGTCTTAGTCGTGGTTTGTTCTCTGAAGACAGGGCAGTAGTGACTGATACCGAAGGCGGTACATCCGAAGGGGGCGCAGCAGTGGGCTCGGGAGCCGACCAATCTGCCAGAATGGCGAAAGCATCCGGTAGGATGTCAAGAGGAAGTGACGGCACCGACTCGAGCCCTGTCGTGTTACTGCATTGCCGGCGTCGGATCTTGTTGTGGTGTCGAACCAAGATGAATGTTATCAGCATCAACAGCAAACAACATACTGCCTCTGTGCGCTACTACAGTTGCCTTACTCCAGTCTGGGAACCCAGTTCCATAACCACGAACGAAGACAGGTGTTCCGAAGGAAAGCTTCTTGCGAAAAAGAGGCGAAGTTGTCAGCAAGATCGCAGTTGGTAGCCCGACATTATACGTTGATACTGTCGACGTACGTACTTGTTGTCAGACGGTGGGCTTACCTTGTCCAGGGAACTTGTTATCAGTAGGTGTGCTCTTACTGATTTAGGCAGGTCGCCCGTTTCGGTCAGGCTGTTGGGTTTAGTGAGGGTTAGGGTTAGGCGTAGGTTAAGTTTTAGGATTAGGGTTTGCGTTTTGAGGTCAGGTTTCAGTGTTAGGGTTAGGGTTCCCGTTAGGGTTAGGGTTAAGATAAGGGTTGGGGTTAAGATTAGGGTGAGGCTTAAGGTTAGAGTTAGGGTTAATGTTAGGGTTGGGGATTGGGTTAGGTTTGGGGTTAGGGTTAAGATTAGGGTTAGGGTTAAGGTTAGGTTGTTTAGAGTTAAGGTTAGGGTTTGGATTAAGATAAGGGTTAGGGTTGGGGTAAATATTAGGGTTAGGGTTAAGATTGGGGTTAGGGTTAAGGCTAGGTCTAGTTTTGAGTTTAGGATTATGGTAAAGTTTTGGGGTTAGGGTTAACATTGGGGTTAAGGCTAGGGCTAGGGTTAAGATAAGGGTTAAGGATTTGGTTAGGTTTAGGGTTAAGATTAGGGTTAGTGTTAAGGGTTAGTGCTAAGGTTAGGGCTGTGGTTAAGATTAGTGTTAAGGTTTTGTTTAGAGTTAGGGTTACGTTTAAGAATGGGGTTCTTGTTTCGGTTAGGGTTAGGGTTAGGGCTAGGATCATGTTTAGGGTTAGAGCCATGGCTAGATTTTGGGTTGGTGTTGGCTTTTAGGATTCCGCTTACCTTTTGGTTTTGAGGCTTTGCGTTATGCTTCACGGTTGCCGTCAATGTTGGATTTTGTGTTAGGGTTAGTGTTTATATTTCCTCCATTATTCCACTTACTTAAAACTTCCCAAAACTGTCCCTGGTAACTTTACTTTTTTCCATTAACTACAGTATTCCTCTACCAGTCCTTCCATTTTCCTCACCCATATAACCCCCTTTGCCGACATTACCGTAGGATAGGGACCTGGCTGTGCGCCTCCTAATTCCTGGCTACCAACTGCGATCTACCCAAGTTGTCAGTTTGGACTGCACGCCGCTTGGAATGAATGCATCAAAGCGTCAGCAGAAGAAACGCCACCAGGGGAGGCCGCGTTTGGTGTTGTCCTGACCTTGGCTTGGTCTGCGGGCACAGTGGGAATCTGCACCTGACTGCAACCAACGCGGGGTGGCATACTGGCCAAATCGAGTTGTCCAATACAGTCGAAACCGAGTCGGTTGAGGCCAGGCCTCGTGACGTAGTAATTCGCATTGATGCTGGTACTGCGGGACGAGACACGGCTTTTCAGTTGCCCCCTTGACTTGACGAGACCACCGCAAACGCTTCTGGTGGACTGGGAAGTCTGCTGCACCGTGGGACTGACCGTCTCTCAGGGATGATGGTGATATCTGAGACAGTGTCCAACTGTAGACGCACTGCGTGGCCATTGAGCAATACTTCAACAAACTTTTTACGACCAGCCGCAATGGGCTTGGAAGTGGCCAAGAGAATTTCTAGTGGACTGGGGTTTGGACTTTCGCTTTGACCGGAAACTGTTCTCGGAATTAGAAATTACGGAGGTTTTGATGTGCAGAACCCATCGCGATGTCCCAACTGATTACAGTTTTGCCAGCTATGCTGGTGGAAGGTGCAACCCCGGTGGAAATGCCACGCGCCACAGTGCCGGCAAGAACATGGCGGCGACCTCGCCCTGGACGCTTGATTGGTTCGCTTAGCAGGATGCGATTTGACCGCTGAGACCGTATGGACTAAGCTGGATGTGGCAGGGCTTTGGATCATGACGGGGTTGTGCTCAAGGTTAATCAGCTTTTGGCACTCCGCCACCAGCTCTTGGAGTGTGAACGAGTTGTTCTGTTGCACTTTAGACAGGAGACGTGTCCGGATGTCAGCATCCTTGGGGGACTGGAGGCCACAGATAAATATAATGCATTTAAACTGGTCTTCAGTGACAGAACCGAGTTGAAAACGCCCACACAGGATTGACAATGCTCACATACGTGATGAAATCACCGGAATCTCGTTTGCACAGTTGTAAGCACTGGAATCGAGTGTTTCAAATGGATGATTGCTCACCAAAAATCTACGAGAACGTCTGAACCGTGTTCGTCAAAGTGACTTCTCGCGGATTCTTGGGGGGGGATGAAGTAAGCATAAAGCTCGTGTTTAGCCAGACCCAGTTTGTGGGGTAGCAGTTGTACCTTCCACGCATCGTCCTGAGCAGCCAGATCGACAGAGAACAAGTCCTCGTATCGTTTCTACCAGGAAACACAGGTGATATATGCCGGAGGGTCATACAAGAATTCAGTGATGCTGCCGGCAAGGTGATCCACAGAATTGGAACCGCCCGCCACGCCTGATTGGCCCAGTGATGCTTTGGATAGCTTAACGGTCAGAGCCTCCATCAGCTTCAGCTGCGACTGCAATATCTGCTTCTAGACGGCGTCCTCGCCAGCCATTGTAGTTGAAAACTTCGTCACAAAATTGTTATGACCTGGCCTGGTACTTGAAATCACGTGGAGCATATGCGCACCCCACTCTGCTCGTCAATATTTTCATGTTGCGATGGACGAATATTTTCGGAATGTTTGCGACCTGTCTTTCTTAAATTAATATATGGTGTTGGGCTTCTCACCTGACTCAATAATAATTTCCATGTTCGTACTATCCGCTGACAGATTAAAACTTTTCTGAGAAATAATTTCTTTCGTTCATTTCTGATGCTGTTCGGATGACCGCATATTTGATTTTTACACGGATATTCAAATAAGTCCCCGGTTTCACCGAACGATCATGGGCGCGAATGATAAGTTCTTTTCATATCAGGCTATACCCTCTGTGCGTTTTCGATATAGGAAATAAGTCATTCTCTTCTAATCTGTCCCGGTTCACGAAACTGTGCAGGCTCTCTGCCATTTTCGCTGCCCTGTGTCGCAGACATCAAGGTATTTCTTCATCCGTAATACCCAGACTGGCATTTCGTCATCCATGTGGAGTCTCAATGAGATGCTGAAGAATTCAATGGGAATTATTTTATACACTCCTCTAATCCGTGGCAGCGTATCACTTGCCTTCTGGATCAGCTTCTTAGTGTTCTTGTAACATCAGATTCGCGGTCGTTGACATGCCCGTATTTTAATCATACTTTGCATTCTTTAATGCAGTGCCGTAAATAAAATACTGGTGTTTTGGCGATACTTTTCGACGTGTGCTAATGTGTAGGACCCCAAACTTAAATACAGAAATCTCCAGAAGCCGCGTGTTCAATCAGGCATTCAATTTGTCAATATTCGTCCGAAAGCTCTTTGCGTTATCAGCGCAGCTAGCTTCAGCCAATATTTTATACTCTCGGAGAACATGACAGCTTCACAATTCATTTCCCTGGTGTAATCACTCACATAGATAAGGAAAAGAAGTGATCCTAAAGCAGAACCGTATCGGACATCACTTTCGACCTTTACACTTTCCGAGGTGGAACGGCCGACAAAATATCCATGTATTCTAAAAGCTAGGAAACTTTCGATCCCTTTGAGCATTCATACTTGAATTCCTATTTCTCAAATCTTTTGCTAGAGAAGTCGGTTTGGTACGCTATCTAAGGCCTTCCTGAAGTAAATAAAATTCATAATTTGCTAGACTGCCCCAGTCCATGACCATCAGCTCCCAGTTCATTAACACAATCGGTTACGAAGCCGTCCAACGATTGAGATTCGCCAGAACCGGAGAACACTTGTAATGAACCATAACCTACGCGCCACTACCCCTGAAGGGCGCGCACGAAATCTTTAGTGCTATTTGAAGTGCTTGCGTTTGCAGGCCCAACTTTGACTATGCAGATTTGTGAGTTAAGTCGTGGTGCCTTTTGTTATAATTTGGGTTTCTTATGAAATTACTCAATATAGAAAATGCTATGAATGCAAATTCAGTGGAATGATGACGACTCGATTTGTTCTATATTCTCTGTAAAGTGCAAGCATTTGTAATTATGTTGGTTTTAATTTTTTTTAACGCCTCTCTGGGTACCATTCCGGTTCCTTTGAAGGGATTATGACGGAACACGAACCGGACTCCCTAACGTGAGAATTGCATGGCCCGACCTCTCAACCTGAGGATAAATATACCAGAGGCAGGCTTCTTTTCTACTTTTGGTTTTCATCTCTGTTTCTCCACGGTCAAGTAGCTTGCGACTTACTCCCCTCTTCAGCTTCCCTTCTTAATAAACGTCCAGACTTTGGCGAGTCGATTTTGACACTGCTTGTTGAAACTCGCTTGTTTGCGTTTATATGAACTTCATGAACAAAAACTCACGCGTGAACATACCTGCAGTTATCTCCGTTGACGACCAACGTCAATCGCCCTCGTAGGACGCTAATCTGGACGAAATAAAGCCAACAGGCAACCCAAGTATTACATCTCTGCGCAGTACCTCCCGGCAATCACAACGTTGGAGTTGAATCTTTGGATTGATTGGACGCCTGAGGTACCCTGAATACGCTAGAAAATTGACCGAGGAAGTAAATAGAACACCCCGACTTCGGTTTTCTGTTGTTGACCGACTTTGCTGTTGAACGAGAAATCCAGCGGCCCTATCTGTATACATTAGGTCATTAGCTAGGACTATCAGGGGTGTTAAACACTCCAACAACGAAGGGCACACTAAAAACCAGATTATAACACGAACAAAACTGGGGCACAGGCGTTCACCAGACGTTTTAACAACCTCCCCTCCGACAATCCGCAGATGAAACACACATTTCGGCCGATGGTGCAGTCCGTCGAGCAGATCACGACCACGAACCCGGCGGACGTACCTCCACTTGTCCTTGTTGGCGATAATTTTCTGCCTATATCATGCGCCGCTGTGCGGCTGCTGGTTGGGCTCAAGAGAGAGTCCATAAGGCACAACGGCAAGAGTCAGTTCGGTAAAAATCGAGCAGTGAGTACCCCCCTCTGCCATACCTACCCTTCTTAGGGAGCTTGCTTACATAAGATCGGGGTGTTTGCTTTAACGTCCGTGGGTTCTTGTGTACCTCCTGATGGCAGGGCCGCAGTATTTGAAGCGTCTTCGTTACGTATGAGTGTATCTGAATCCACAAGCTGAATTTTTGCAAATTCGCCAGAAAACGTCTGTCACTGACCATGTGCTTTTGGTGGCTTTCCCGGATTCTGCACCCTCTAGTCGCCTACACATATAAAATACCTACCTATAGAATTTTCTGTACCTGGTTGTGGCATTTTCGGTATCGTTTATTGATCTTACACAACCAACTACGTAGAGAGAACTGAAAGATCGTGATCTTACATGATGGCATAGTATGCCCCTCTATGGTGCTTATTTTGCTTGTATTTGGTGCTCCGGTCAAGTCCGTATTAGTCGCATAATTACCCAGTTTGTTTGTTCTTGCAGAAGGCATTCAAACTTTAAAAATAAGGCTTGTCAACACTTTACTTGATGGCTATCTGTCTAGACTACAATGAAATGTACATGTCGTTTAGTGCATGTCTGTAGGTGGGGCCTTGAAAGACTCTGCTCACCTCCCTTATATATATTAAATTAAACTACTTAATTCACGCAAGGCCCGTACCCTGCCAGCAGATGACCCGTCACTAGGCGATGCTGAGAGGATTCCAGGCGAAGTCCAGAGCCTCATTATTTAAAATGCTTCATGAATGTTGCTGGAGCAAGATATCACGACCATGCGTGTACATGATTGTTCACGAGAATTATAGAAAAGGTAATATAAAATGTTTTGTTAAAAAATTGCATTTATCGCAAGGCCTCCTTATTAGGTAAGGTTAGGGGTGGGCTTAACTGGGTTTGGCCTCCTCAGCGCTCCATACGTGTTGTAGATGAAAGATTACGGTATCATGTGCATATAAAATCGCATCGAGAAGCCGATAGAGTAAAGCATATACTACTACTCGAATGAAATTTATTTTCAGTCTTATCGATTTGGAAGTCGTCGGACGAGTAAGCAAAGGGTTTTGTTTAAGTTGGTCACCTTTCTGTAGGGACACTATTCTGCGGGTTCTGCTGCATGACAAGCGTGAGTGTCGATTAAGTCTACATTGGCTGTCTAATCTTTGAACCGTCATACATAATGCAGTGTCTTCTTTAAGCTCGTTATACCTGTCTGCTTTAAGTATCGCGAATACCAAATACTTTAAGGCTACCTGGCGTGTAATAAGGCCTAATTGCTAGACGGCACTTTTCTCAGCAAAATGGCATCTGGATGCGTGTTTATCACCCGAGTATATTGTTTTTAATAAGTCCACTTAAGCATATGTCAATTTACTAAGGAAATAAGATTTTCGCCATCGAGCCCCATTTTCATTTCCCAAAAACAGCAGCAGAATCAACTGTTACACCAGTAATTCCGGAAATCTAAAATTTATCGGTTTCTGTGAGCCAGGCACAAACTGCCGCCACTGACACAATCGTGAATGTATGTAGAGTAGTTTCTGAGAAGATGAGCGTCTAGTCTAAATTTAAAGGGTCTAGCGGTTTCGGAGAGAACCACAGCGTCAAAGAGTCCATTCCATGCTGCAATGACCATTCGCGAGAAGGCGTTCCTCCGGAAATCTGTGTGGGCCAGCTTTCTTTGCGGTCCAAAAGGATGACCACGCAGGCGGTCCGTCCCAGCCAGTGCGAAGAAGTCGTCAAAGTCTAAGGCACATTCACGGACACTGACAATCCGGTAGATTTGAATGGGATCACCGCGCAGTTGCCCGCAATTGAAAGGAAACGGATTTAGTTCAGCCAGTCTGGCTTCGTAAGGCAGATGGCCAACATGCTTGACCATATTCGTAGCCCTCGCCTGTTCTCTTTCCAGGTGTTGATATATTTTTTCACCACGATCGTCAGGCCTTGACGGCATACTCTAGATGAGACCGAATGAATGTCACGTATGTTTTTCCTAAAAGCTGAATCTCAGGACCGCCCATTTGCCTACATCAAGATTTTGCAGTCAACGAGCTGCTCAACTGCTAAATCGGTTAAGACTCTCTCGTAGCGCCTGCCTGTCTGTGTCAGATCTGATGGATTTCCATAGTTTAACATCGTCAGCATACATATCGGTGCTACATCCCAGGTCGTCGACACAGTCCTTGATTTAAATAGAAACAGCCCTAAGACTGAGACCTGGGAGACACCACTTAGACTGACAGTAGGGCTTGACTCCGAAGCATCAACGCACTCGGTTTGTGATCTCCCTGTAAACAAATCTCAGATCCATGTCGACAGCTTTTCTCTCCAACTTTAGTTTATAGATTAGGCGTTTGTTTGGGGCACTGTCGAAATCCTTGAAATCTGCGTAGAGGACATCGACCCTACTATTCGCGTCCAGTGTGCGATTTCACTGCTCGGTTGAGAGCAAAAAATTTAAAAGGCAGAACGGTTCCGCCTGAAGCTGTGCTGGAGCCCAGAGAGCAAGTGGTTCTCCTCCAGGAACTTCATTGTTGCTTTATTGAGTATGGTTTCCATTATTTTACAGCAAAGGCAGGTGTGGCTCTCAGGCCGACAGTTGTCAGCATTAGTGTGGGCCCCACCCTTGCACAGCAGTGTATGTGCGTATCCCTGCCAGCACCAGCCCCGCCTGACCCCCTCAATAATGGCGGGGCTAGGCGGGGCTGTGGAGGGGGCTGTGGCGGGGCATGCAACGCGATAGCCCGGCCTGGCCCCGCCAGCGAAAAAAAATGCGCAGGGGACGCCACATCCCAGCCCACTTTTGGCACCACTTTAAAATATCGTCCTGTATACCGAGTCCCCTGAGGCGCCGTGCCTCACTGTTCCTACATGTTACACGTCGAAACCCACCCTGCGTACGTAGAGTACTACGGTATTACATAGTACTCACAGTGACCCCGCCGTACATGTACCCACTAATCAGCAGCCAATATCAAATACACGCGACGCAAATTCATGTGAGTGAGTTATTTATTGTATAAACGAAAAAGGAATCGGAAAATATGTACAATCATAATAAATGTCAGTGCCAGCATATACATGGACTTCAACATATGTTATGCCATTCAGTTGGGCGTTCCAGAAGTCCCCGCATCGACGGCTGGTTCCTATAATTGAAGAAAAACAATTGTTTGGAAGACACATGGTCGACGGAAGGGAAGTAATACTTTAAATTTTAAATGACAATTTTCACACTAATTAAGTTCACTGTAGCAGCATGAATATTTAACCGTAGATATGTAAATTTCATATAATGGTAATTACCGTCTCTTCGGAGGGAGGCAGTGTGGAGCAACGTGTATCATCGCTAGTCCCTCCAATTGCCTCCCGGCGTTTAGCCCGGCCGCCATACCGGTCCCTCGATCCATGAAACCGATCAATGACAGTCTTGCGAACCATTTCGTGGCCGCAATCACCAAAGATAGGGTTCAAGCGAATGGCATCTGAAGTGTTAACAAATGAGGAAAACTTACCACATAGGAGTGCATATAATGGACTACCGACAAAGGATTGTTTTCCCACTGAGCCACTCCAACAGTACTCACGGCAAAGGGGTGGTCCTAGCAATTTACTGAGGATATTCCTCACAAACTCGTTGTTACGCCCGCCAACTGAAACAAGTTGTTTCATCTATAACTCGTGGAGAGTAAATAAAGCTGCATATTTACATACCACTTCTTCCCGAAAATCGGCATCACGGTTTAGCTTCCCTTCGAAGTCTTCGTAGGGCGTCCTTCGTGCATAGCGGCAAGGGCAGTGCGGGAGGCCTTTGACCGACAAGGACGGTGGAGGCATGTATTTGCCCAAGTTTTTCAACCATGAGGGCGCAATGTTGTCGAAATTCCTCATGATGGGCCGTCTGATTATGGACTAATTTGTCTAATTTTTTACTAAACAAATCTAATCCAACGGTATACAACATGTCCTTAACGCACAGATTTCAATTCCCTTTGTATTGATTTTAATATTTCACTCTGCGCCACAGAAGCATCCTTTTCCGTTTGCAGTCTGAAATGGATAATAAGAATAACCTGCTTGCTGAAGTGAGGGGACTACTGAAGGTGAAAACCTGCCCCATCCGGCCGAGGAAGTAGGTATGTTTTCTTCAAGTCTTGGCCTACAAACCATCAGACTTACTGCAATTTACTGAAGTATGGGTGGTGGCGACGGCCATCTAGCGGCCTTACAGGCTGTCGTTCCGCTATGTTCTCGTCCTCATCATCCTCCGAATCAGAGGTTAATCTGCGGACAAATCTACAAAAAATTTCCATTTACAAGTAAAACCTACTTCTTTCTAAAGCCTCGACCCAACTCCGTGGGCTCCGAAAAGGAGAGGTCCGACGTGTCCTCGGCCCTATGTACCAGCCGCCGGGCCGCATCCAGAGTCAGGTTGTCTTTTAAAATCCTGACAGGATATACTTTCGTCCCACTCGGCGGTGGCTCATTCCTTTCGAGAAGAATGTTTCGTCGTCTGTCATTTTTCAGCCACATAACGCAGTTCTTATCATAGAACCACGCCTTGGCTACGACGTCGACCGACTTGCCATTGATGAACTCAACAACGGAGTACATCTTACACTTGCATTTTACCAGTCATTTAGCAATAGCGTCCGTGGGTCCTTAGGTACTTCCGAATGGAAATGCCGTAACATATTAAATAACTTCTTTGTATTAGACAAAGGCATTTGCACTTCCAGGGCGTATTCTTTCAAGGCCTCCAGAAAGGACTTGCCTCCAACTGCGTTTGTGTCGTCCATGTCTTCCACGGACTCTACACCCATTATTCGTTTACACGCTCATAATACCGACCAGCGGAAGTCTCAGAGTTCAGTATAGGCATTTCTCGTTCGGGTGATTGATTGCCAACTGCCGTCGACGTTGATGGAACCTTAGGCTCAGGCTCTTCAGTCGCCTCATAGTATGCCTTCATCTGGCGCTTAATGCGCCTGTATATGGTGCTCCGGTGATAGCCAGAGTGATTACGCTTCATAATTGCTTTGGATATTCAGTAAGAAACGATAAACAATTTGTATAAGTGGACTACGAACACCAAGGCTAAATAGTACATACATAGACATACAAGTCCACTACTTGAACTGGCTGGTGAGTAGATACCCAAACAATTAGCATAATATACATAAATTAACTAAGACAGATATCAAGAGCATGAAAGTAGCATTGGTTGACTCACGATATTATCTGCAACCGATTGTCAAATATACGAATTAATAACGCACACAGATTGTAAACCGGTGGACAAATAAGAGTTTACGCAATGAGAGACTTAAACAAAACTTCAATATATTGTGCTCATCCGCAGCTACATTCAGTGGGCGTAAACGGATGCTTTCTCCATGATTTATAAGCCAATTTTGATAAATTAGCTCCTTTAAATTCCAAAGAAGGTACAATAAGTGGTGCTTTTGGAACATATCTTTCGATGCAAATACGCTTAAAAATACTTCAATGCAGAGGGGG
>CACRXP010000939.1:149667-190584 GCA_902702965.1 Spirometra erinaceieuropaei | reverse complement strand
CCGCATCTGAAAATCCGGATTCCTCCATTCCCTCCACGTCGTTCGTACTAGAGCAGCCACCGGGACGGCAAATACCCAAACTAATCCCATAAGTTTCCACGGGTAGGTATTTCAGGTCTGCTAGTTATTGTAGGGTGTGGAACCTGCAAAGGCAGCGGAAAGTTTTAAAGCAGCTAAAGGCGAATATTTTCGTTCAGGTTTGCATGAATTCGGCTCGAAGGCGCAGATGCCTTTTTCGACAACATACAGGTTATTTGTAATGCTGCAGCCACATCATGCAGGGGCTTCTAAGGACCGTAGGACGCTATTGTAAATGCTCCGCACTTACGTTAGCAGGCAACTAAAGATCGGGATGTATATTTACGAGGTCCCTGGAAGTGGTCTGCTGAAACAGGTGGGCCATCGGCAGGCAAAGAGGTATGAAAGTATTCAAAGGATTTGGCTTATGTCTCTGTCCACTCCTTGGTCGTTTTAGCCATTCGGTAATCGAGGGACCGTTCGTTGTTGGCGTCTTCTTTGTTTGCGTCAAGTCCGGACCATTGGATGACTTTCAGGCTGACTGCATTCGGGAGCTAAAGGCTTATGGAGGGCATACTGAAGGTCGTCCTGGTCAATGTTATCTGCGACGCACCTGTCCGCTCCTACGTCTGACATTTGAAAACCCATAATGTCTACTACGAATACGACAGTCACGTTTTGCCTAATAGGTAATCGTAATCACCGCAGGTGCTGTCATACTGACATTCTCACTGCAGACCGCATGACGTTTTCGGGGTACACTGACTGCCTGTGAGACGACAGGCTGTTCCGGTTGTGATGTCAAGCCCTGTACCACAAAGGCGAATCGCCATTTGAGGATTTACCTATCGATATGATTCTCCCCTTTACAGTCGATTACATGCAACTGGCGTGCACTGGAAGTCATGCGGAAGCTGTTGCATTTGTGGCGACTGGGAGCCAACAAGCTGTCCACCTCAGTGAGCGTCACCACTAAGAAATGCAGTCACGTGTTTGCCTGTGGGATTTTCCCTCAAGTGCAGACCACTTGACTGGTTGGAATTTTGGAAGGCTGCAGAATATGGCCAATTTTTACTCCATACCGGGCCGGTAGTTTTGCCTTTCGTTCTTGATGAAATTCGTTATCTAAATTCGTTACAGTCTTCCGTCGCAATTTTCATTTTTATCGTCCCATTTTGAATGTAACCCGCAGTGATTTGCCCAACGTACGTTAAATTATTTTGTTTCTAAATTTTTTGAACTATTTGGTCTCACTTATATAATATGCAATATTCACCGCCTTGTCCAGTTACAAGATGACATCAATCGTTTCAGAGTCTTCGTCAATCTTTTGGCTTTTCCTTTAAAGTATTTTTTGAAAACCGTCCGCATGACCTTGTGGGGCCTATTAATTTAGCCGAACAGGTGTAAAGGCGATTATCGGAAAAACGCCTGCTTAAATTGCCAACAAACCCAGTGCCGTTGGACAACGATGAAGGAGTTGCACGGCCATTGCAGTTACCCCACGTATCCCTCGCCATGTTCCACAGGGGTACGTCTTTTCCACGGAGTCGCCTGACAGTGTCGTCCTTCATGAGATAATCCATGCGTACTGATATCTGTTTCGACTACATAAATCACATAACGCCCCTTTTTTAGCTAAAAAGACTTGTTTGCAACATTTAATTCTTCTTCCTCCCTGCCCATTTTTAAAGATCCTATTTCAGTTTACCTTTCTTAACTGCAGCCTCATCAGACAGTCTTTGCAGATACTTTAATAAATTAACAAATTGTTCTACTAAGGATTCTTGGGGTCCTGTCATAGCAAGTAGAAAGAAATATTCCCACGAACTCTGGAACAGGTATAGAGAATCTGTTAAGTATTCAATTCGTGCTTAAAGAATAAGCAGTCTCATAAGAAAAATGTTCCGCGAACACTGAAAAAACTCGTTTTTCGAATAAAAAAATGGATGTAACTGGATTAATCTTTAAGGAAAAATTGTCGCTCATGAAGGAATAATTGTGTGGATAAGGCAGAACTATCCTGTATGTTTTAGTGTATAACGGATTCTAAACGGACATCGTCAGGGCAAAAAAATGTCACCCATGGAAGAGGGGCTATGCTGGCCGGAGAGGACTGGTCTGCATGTGGTACTGCATAAGGGGTTCGAAACAGACATCGTCAAGGCAGAACTCGTAAACCAGATGAAAGTATTCTCTGTAAAGGGGCGAGACGAGGGGAACCCAGGCGCGATCGGTCACAGTCTGCTTTGAGGCCAATCGAGGAGAAAACATTAAAGGCTGAGGCGGTCATCACAGCGTACCGAGAGACTCAACCATGACATGTCCTTGCCGACCGACCAAACTACTAGCGGATGACGAAAACGGATGATTCCGCCGTCGTCGACCACAAACCGTTTGGGCTCGAACAGACGAGACGACACTGAAATCCGCAAAAATCATCGTTGGCGGGGAGCGCAATATCAGAGGTTTTAGTAGCCAACCAAAAACGGGGGTTTAAAAATATGAGTGAGATTTTCCACCTGAACAACCAAAACATTAATTATCTACCATCACTGACAGGAGGACGCTTCTCACGCTTCGCTGAGTGCTCGGGAACGAAAAGGTCAATAGCGCCTTCATGCTTTCCGGTAATAGGTGCTTGAGTAATTTCGATTTAAATACCGATAATTTAGGCGATGACCTAAGTTCTAACGAAAAATTATTCTTGCGAAAGGCATATTTGGATGCAAAGAAAAAGCGTTTTGGCATAGAACGAAGAGGCAACGGAATCATCAAGGAGTAACTGAGCATGGTATAAGACCGATCTCACGGGATGAGAGTGTCAGTGCGCGAAAGACACGAGCAAGATTTAATGCGAAACGGGAGGCAAAGGCCGGCTGCAAGTTTTCTTATCCATGAAAACAAACTATACTTCAAATGACATCTCTCAGTATAGGAAACACCGCATCCAGCTTGAAAAAACAAATTTCAACTAAAAACTCGATGAACATTTTCGATTTTATTCCGGTCACAAGCGTTCACTTTGCCAAAGAAGGGGCAGCAATACTCAGGGATGGGAAGAACAACCATTTGATAAAGTCTTAGCTCCATTTCCGGAAGAAAAAATTAATGTGATATGAACTCATCTATCTGCGCAGATTTGGCAGAGGTTTTATAAGCATGAGGTGGTAAATAAGCTTATAGTGAAGCTTTCTGAGAGTGCTTTATTCTGAAAAATTATGGGATCAGGAAGCTTGGCAGGACCAGAAGACATGAAAGTACATTTGGACGAATAAAACTTCATCCGCCATGTTGGACTCCATTAATCCTTATTCCTCGGAAGATGTTCAAATCGAATGCTACTTCCACCGCTGTCCCACACTTTCTTAAAAACAGGCTTAAAAAGTTACGGAAGCAGTTTTTAAGATCCTTCTGTGAGCTCATTATCAGTTCATCTAAGAATCGTTGAAATATTTGAACTAGCTTCGAAAATGAGGCTCGCGCGAGAAAGGCGTAGAGTGTTTTAGCTATTAATGACGTGGATGCTTCTAAATCAGTTGCTTAGCTCTTCCGTCAAAGGTCATCTGCTAAGTTCCACCAAGTCATTCCGCCGTTGCTTAGTACTATAGTACTATCGCTATAGCGATGCCTTCGTTACAGAGGAGACAGGCAAAGCAGAAATTCTAAATTCGTTCTTTGCCAAACATTTCACCATTGAAACTGACCCAATCCCTTTAATTCCTCCGCTGTCTTATGCTTCTCTTAGCATCATTAATTTTTCTCCTAAATATATTCAAAAACTGATAATCCATCTTCCTAAAACTCACTCAGTAGGTACGGACAATATCCCAAACTCTTTTATAAAACAGCTAAGAGATTTTCCTTCTCTGCTTAGCAAAATATTTCAGTATTTCTCGTAAATGGCTGCCTTCTTGACTATTTGAAAATTTCTGTTATTATTCCAGTATTTAAGTCTGGCTGTGGTTCTGACGTACAAAATTATCGAGGTGTCCATAAAGCACCCTCTTTCGCCATAATCTTTGAAAAAATTATCGCCGTAAAAATTTCCGACTTTTGCATAGCCCATAAAGTTATTAGCACATCCCAGCATGGTTTTTTACCAGATCGATCTTGTGAAACATGTCATCTGTCGTTTCTCAATCTACTTACCTCTCTTCGTAATGACCATCTATCTGTTGTCGTTATTTATTTTGATTTTAGTAAAGCCTTTGATAAACTGCCACATAAAAGACCGTTGGTTAAATTGGAAGCTATGGGAATTCGCAGTCCACTAATAGATTTTCTCAGGTCATACCTGTTTAATCCTAAACAAAGGGTTTTGGTGGGATCTTCACTTTCCAGTGAAAGCCCTATTGTAAGTGGTGTCCTACAAGGTACCGTTTTAGGTCCTCTTTTGTTCTTGCTTTACATAAATGATAGTTCGGCAGCAGTTAAGCATTCTCAATCATTTATTTATGCCGACGATCTCAAATGTGTATATTCTTTCAATAAATCTACGAGTCTTCATTGCCTGGAGCAAATCCATGCTGACTTGCTTGCTCTCTCAGCTTGGAGCTCAAAATGGCTAATGGAATTCTCTCCGTCTATATGTCGGTATATGAGTTTTGTACCTGATAGGCTACCCCAACCAGTGGTCTTTCCAGGCACACCTATGAATGAATGTACCACCATCAAGGATTTAGGTTTAAGCTACACTAGTAAGCTTGATCTCTCGCCACACGCTGACAGAATTACAGCCAAAGCTGCCCAGATTTGTGGCTTTATTTCTTACAATTTCTATCTTCCTGAAATTAAATTAAGGCTTTATCGTATGTTTGTACTTCCCATTCTCGAGTATTGTTGCCCATTCTTTGGTTTGATGAATGAAGCTGGTCGTTTAAAAATTGAAAATGTCCAAAGACGTTTTTCTAAAAAAAACTTTTTGATAACGGACATCCCAATATCTCCTAATCAGATAGATGCCAGCTAATTAACCTAAAATGTTTATGTGTTCGAAGACTAGAAGCGGTCTTCTGTCTCCTCTTTCGCATTAATCATAGTTCAAATTTTCCTCGGATTTCAGCACTCACCCCTGGTAGTCGCTCATAAAGTCTTCGCAACTCGTCCTTGATTATATCTCCTCCAGCGTCCTCTACCTCTAAGCGCTCCCTTTTTTCGCTTCCAGGTATACTTTCCTCTGGAATAACCTTGCAATAAATATAAGATCTTTAGAAAATGTACACACATTTAAGAGAAGGCTACACAGTTATCTGAATACTGACTTGATTTAACTTTTATTTTCCTCATCCTTCCCAGACAACTTTTTGTATGACACTGAGAAAGGGTCCCGGGAATTTAGTATGCCGCCATTAAATTTCCGTATCTGTTCACATTTCCTTCCTTTGTGAGTAGTCTCGCTTCCTAGGATCCCCCACCAGAAATGTTAATTTTTCCAATTTTTCAGTTCATGCATCGTGCCCTCACAGAATGCGCTCCATCGACGCTCTTGGTGAAACTTTCTGTATTCGCCATGTACTAGTAGTCTGGTCGTATCTCCCTTGCCCCATCCTCGGATTGATTCGGGTGAATGTAACCGATCGCATCTGGGTTCCAATCGCCTCGAGACTGGTTTTCATTGTGCCCTCACAGAATGCGCTCCATCGACGCTCTTGGCGAAATCTTCTGTATTCGCCATATACTAGTAGTCTGGTCGCATCTCCCTTGCCCCATCCTCAGATGGACTCGGATGAATGTAACCGACCGCATCTGGGTTCCTATCGCCTTGAGACTGGTTTTCAATTTCGCCACTTAGTTGCCTTATTAAAGGTCACATACATGCCAGTCCTGCCTGCATTCTTCTGTTTCTATTTTTTTCGAGGCGTTTTTTTCTCCTGTAAAATTAATCCAATCATTTTTAAATTTTGATGTGCATTTTTTTTTCACCCCTCGCTTATCATTTTTCTTTACGGACTTCTAATTCAAAAAATATGTATTGCATTGTACAGATTTTGCCTGCCTCGTCTAAAATTCGCATGTAAATTTATTTTTATTTGCTTTGATGGGACCCCGACGGGTCTTTAATAAAAATAGTTATTATTAATTATTATCATTTCAATAAGCGTAATAAGTCGGCATTAATTTTTTCAACACCAAAATTTGGGGTGTCCTGTGAATATCAGTAAACACACTTGAGGTCATACATACATGAACGTTTGGGAATTTTTTATTTCAGCCAAAATATCACTGATGTAAAGAAGGACAAGTAGCGGACCCAGAACCGGCCTTGAATTACCTCACTCGTGATCGCGTAATGTGTCGAGAAGCTATTACCAACCATGACTCTTTGATAGCGGATGGATAGGTGGGGCCCGATGAAATGGGGTAGAAAAGGCCGGATGCCGGGCGCTTCAAATTTTACCAAAAGATGTCTGTGGGGTACCTTGTCGAAGGCTCTGCTGAGATCAAAGTAGATAACTGCCACTGACTGCCGCTAATTACAAAGATAAGTGATTGGATTGAGAAAGGCAAAGTGGCAATTTTCGCAAGATCTTTCAGGTAAAAATTCATGCTGATTAGAGTGTAGAAGCTGAGTGAACTGGCAAAAGTCAAGAATTCCATTGGAATTTATCTTTTCAAGAAGTTTTGCTAGAGATGGTGATTTTTGCACGTCCCGATAGTTATTAGCCTTGAACCGAGTTCCAGACTTGAAGACAGGAATGATAATTGACGTCATCCATGCCTGCTTAATAATCGAATTTAGAATCCCTACCGTTCCCGAGCAGTGTGCATATTTCAAATAAATTATGTGTCTTTTAATTAGATCTGAAGGGACATCGATTTTACTAAGTATCCTATCTGAAAGTGACCGAAAGAAAGGAACTGGTCCGGTTTCATCAGTAAGGTGTTTTGCGAGGAAAGCACTAAACAACTCCGCCTTGTCAGCGTAATCGATGAGGAAGACTTTGTTATCGTTTAGCAGGGGTGGAATTTCGTAATCACTCTTAGATGAGGACCGATGACGGAAGATTCTTCTGGCAGATTGTGCGGGTTTTAGATCCCTGAGATTAAGTGATTCTAGTTGCCTGTTGTGCGTTTGACGCATGAGCCAAGCCATTTCAAAATTATTGCGATTCTAAGATGAATGGATAAAGAACTTGTGAAAAATCACGCCATTGCCTTCGTAATATTGCAGTCTGCTTTAAAAAATATGAGGAGCAGGAAAAGATCGAGAAGTGCAGTTTGAGCTATCTTTCAGGCATAAATTTTGGCATCGATCTGGGAACATTATACCTGAACTCATAAAGAAGCCTTTTATCCTAGCAGGAGAGGAAACCACGCCAATTCAATAAGCCAATACAGTTATTTTTCATGTCGTCGTCGTCCACGCAGTCCTAATTTAGCTAGGTTAAAACTGTGCTGGTCCACTTTGAAAAGGTAGGTGAGAGTCAACAATAAATTAAACATGGTGCCTATCAAAAATTTCCTTTTTGAAAGCAACGAAAAGAGGAGCAGTGTCATTGGTAAAGGACATATCCAGAATTTTACCATATATTTCTGGAGAATGCACAAGCTTAGACCAGTTTTACAAATTGGCAATATGTTGTAGAGGTGGGAATCTTGGTGGACAGATATTCGAAACCCAATCTATTTCAAGAAATTTAAAATCCACAGGGATTATCTTAACAGCGAAAGCAGAGTCCGGGATTAATTTACAGATTTCACATTGTTGTGCATCATTATTGGCTAAGAAAATTGGGGATTGTTGATACGGCCAACAATTGCTTTTCTTTGCGACGAGAGAATTATAGATGTAAAGCAGAAGTTTACCGTGAGTGGGGAGACATCTAAGTGATAGAGAGTGCTTTAGGTAGGATCTAAGATAAAGAAGACAACAGCTCCCACGCCTTGACAGTAGAAATCAGAGTCGTCTATAAAAATGGAATAGTCGGCAATTAGAGAATGGGTCCTGGATTCTGTTATATATATGAGCGCTCGTTTCGAATGTAGTTTGACCTTCAGAGAACTCACTTTTATCGGGATATCTATCTACTGGACGTCCCACGGCTCATGGGTATTAGGAATCCGATTCGTCTTTGCGACACTTCCATCCTTACAAACCTACACCAGGACTTGTGCGTGATAACCTATCTTCGCCCGGTCGTCTTTTCGCAAGAGCACTGAGAAATCCAAAAATCTAAGAAAGACTGAGTCGTTTGCCTCACATCGTTGATCTGCTCGAAAATTCATCTCATGACACTAGGAAAACGTTTGAAACTTGTATAATCAGTAATAGTATTCGGAGAAATGCCCTCGAAACATGATGTAGAATATCCGCCCCAGGACGGAATCGAACCCGGGCAGTTGATCGGCCAGAAAACCGTCATTGCCGCTGGGCCAGTGACGTGCGCCAGCCCACTCAAGACAAATGATAGATCGTGTACTACACAAAATATTAATGACTGCAGCGCTTGACGTTCTGCTCTCAGACCACTGCGCATCAAACGGGCAAAAAGTCTGGTGATGTTGGGGGGTGTCATATACGACGACAAAACCTGTGCCGCATGTTTCGAACTCATTCGTAAACTTTCGAAGACTGAGGGGTAATTAAAAGTTCTAAAATGGGGGTAGAATACTTGAGGAATCTTACTCACCACTTACGTGAAGGGAAGAAGCCGACGAAATCGGAAATCCCCAAAACCAAAAAAACATACGCAGCCACGGTCTCTTTAGCCGTTCAGAACGCTGAAACTGAAGACAGTTCGTCCAAGGAATTATAAACAGTCAGCGGCCAGTCTCTTAGGCAAGAGAAAGACAAGCCAAAGCGAACTCATAGAACAAAGAAACATCCCAGGAAAACAGCATGTACATCTGTACGGTCCAAAAAAAACGAAGTCCGCCTACATACACGTAGACCAGTTAAAGAAGACGGCCAGAAGGTCTACGAAGGACCGACGGAGGCTCTCAGTTATGCCGAAAAGCAGAGATATCGGTCAAAACCAAGTAAAAATAGTCAAGAGGACACTCCGAATGAAACTTAGGCTAGCTTTTTCAACGAACAACACGGAAACACAGAAGGAATTGTTACCAGCAAGATGAACTAATCGTTTATGGATCTGAGTTTAGTTAGTCCAATAGATAGTTCATCCGGAGTCAGCAAAACAAGTGAACTGGAAAAGAACGCTCAGTCAAAATATTGCGACAACAACGGGCGCTAGATTCAGTCGCAAGCAAAATGTAGTTATAAAAGGAATCCAAGAATCAACGGTAGCAATTCCAAGCGAGAGAGTTAAACACGACTTAGACCTTCTTCAAGTGAATGCGAAAGCTTTGTTACGAGACGGCGGATCACTTAACGTCCTCAAAGAATTCTGAATGGGAGAGACTCACACAGCGCCCTTCTCAAATTCCCGTATCCAACCCCTAAAAGTCATTTTAGAGACTGCACCACAGGGACAGTACCTGTTACAGAGAAAATCGTCTATGCGGGGTCAGGAACCCGAAGTTTTTTCAGGTTGATTACGAGCCAAAAGAGCGAGTGAAAATGAGGCAGCTCAGAGCAGAGCTAAAAGAGCAGAGGAGCAGCGGCGAAACACATCTACAAATCAAGAACGGACAAATAGTTCAGGTTAAAATGATCATTTCTCTGACGATCAGTGAGCGCCCCCTACTACTGTATATTCCCGATCGAAACCGAGAGGGCAACGGGTTCGTGGACCAGTGGTTAGAGGCGTGGACTTCTAACTGACAGGTCGCGAATTCAAGCCTCGGGTGTTCCACTCTTCGAGGTTGGCTATGACTGGCTGATGACGGCTAAGAGGCCAGAAATGGCCATTCTAGTCTCCCTTGTCTTTGTCGGTAATATCGTTCTGCATTTCTCTGACCGAAGGCCGTCATTCTGACAGCCTAACCAGTGTAAGGGTGACAACTTTTGAGGCTCTGAGCACCAGTGGTCGCTGTCTAGAAATCGGCCTCCATGCCCGGATGAAATCACCGGTATGGAACTGCTTAGTGTGCTGGAGTTGTTATGTAGGCCGGTGGACGTACTACGAGTGACTTTAACGCTCCAGGAGTACAATGGGAAATCCCCTTAAAAAACGCTCAGTCCAAGTCATTTGATCAAAAACTAATACAATTTTCTCTGGATGAATACCTCATTTAGCATATAAAATTCGGAACAAGATTGAGAGAAGGGCAACAATCTAACTGTTTAGATCTCGCCTTCGGTAAGGAAGAAGGATCATAAGAGAAGTGAGTCCACAACTTCCACTCTGGTTAAGTGACCATATTGCTTTTACCCGGAAGCGCTCTCTCCTATCGAACCAGTAAACAGAAATTAAAGGGCGTAGAAATATTTGGAAGGGTGACTTTAACGCAATGAGACATACTCTTTTGTAGGAAACCTGATTACTCAACAAAGAAGATTCAGAAGTATTTCGGCGGTACCTTCGCGGGATTATAGAGCGTTTAATTGCCTCCCAATGTCTAATAAAAATGACAAGACAATGTGCGCCCTCACCATGGGTCAGTCTGCTGACAAAAAAGACCATGAAGAAGAAACAGAGGCTGCGGAAAAGTATCTGCATCCCCAAGATCCAATAACATTTGCCGAATACAAGTAACAGCGCAATCAATGCCCTAAACAAATACGGGTTGTTAGAACTTCTTTCGATCGCTACCAGACAGCAGAATCCATTACATGTTCCAAGAAGTTTGATGGGTGCATCCGCAATAGGAGTATACATAGGGACGAAATTGCGTGTCTAAAGGATAGCCTCGGAGACTTATTAGATGAAGGGCCACAGAAAGTGTACTCACTGTCTCAGGTTTTTCAGTCAGTTTTTACGGAGGAGTCCTCTGAAGGCAATCAACAGTTTGAAATAAGCCAAGACAGCCGGGAGCTTTAAATGCGCTAAGATACTGCCGTCACTGAAACCGTTGCCTTTTCCGTCGAGGAAGTAAGACGCGTCCTCAGTCAAATAAAATCAAATAAATCTGCTGAACCGGACGGGATTCTTGGGCGGATACGTAAAATGCTATAAATAGAGCTATCAAGACCTTTTTCGACTCTCTTTGAGCTGTCTATGAGAACAGGAAGGCTGCCCTCACAGTGGAAGACAGCTAACCTCGTTCCCTTGCATTAGGAACGTGGCAGGATGGCAGCAAGCAGCTTCAGGCCTACTAGCTTAACTTGTCTCTCATGCAATGCAATGAAAGCTCTAGTAAAGAGTGCTGTACGGCAGTTTTGTGCAGAAAATAGGGCGGGAATACAGTGTCGCAACACTTAAGTAAACTTTTTCCCCCGTCTACCTGTCTTACGGGAATAGTGGTAGGAGCGGTTGTACGGGTAGGGCCTCTACTACTACTACTACTACTACGAATACTACTACCGACATGACCACTACTACTTTACTAACCGTTATGGTATAGGTAACACTGACTTAAGTACTACTAATACCAGTAACGCCAATGACTGTGCAACTGTTATTAATGCCCTAAATGGGGACAACAGAAAGTGACTAACAGTATCGTAAATAGACACCTAGTGGAGCAGCCACCTCTGCGACGAATAATACTAATGTGAATTGCGGTGAGTAATTCTATCACCAAAAGCACAAGCAATACCTCGAAAGACACGACGGACGCGCACACAAAGGGAAAAGCAGAAGACGGCAATAGGTTAAGCAAACATGCCTACTGAAATTACTCAATAGGCGTTTATTTTTAATTTTACAACACTTCGATTCGCGGCGAATCAGAGGGTTTCGACACTGGTATCCAGCCGAAAATAGCATCTTGAGGGACTTTCAACACGGTTTCTTGAGAGGACGTTTCTGCCTCTCAAATCCGCTATCTTGTCTAGAGATGTTGACCAGGGCTCTGGAAGAGGGTTTTGGGGTCGACGTCGTGTAAATCGATTTCCGCAAAGTATTCGGCTCTGTCCCGCACCAACGCTTTCTTCGCAAATTAAGCGCCATTGGCATCCGGGGAGATCTTCTGAACTGGATAAGGGTATTTCTCGTTGGTCGACAACAGCGTGTCTGTACCGGAGATGATATGTCAGACGGGATTAACGTGATTAATGGTGTGCCTCAAGGCTCAGTTCGGGGACCCTTGCGCTTCATCCTTTATGTTAATGACAGCCTTTAGGAACTCGACTGTGGCAAAATAATGTTTGCTGACGAGGTTAAGCTCTTGCAAATCATGAAATCTCCTAATGACCAGAGAGTACTTCAAAACAATTCTCATCGACTGCAATCGTGGTCCGAAAAATGGCTCCTAGGTTTCAATGTGCAGAAATGTGCCGTCCTCAATCTGTGTCCAACCAACTGTTATTCAAATAAGAGCCTGAGGACATATCACCTGAAAGACGTTAGACTACTCGCAGAATCTTCACTAAATGATCTCGGTATTTGGATACTGCGCAGTATGAAAGCACCATTTCAGAGGAACAAGTCTGAAAAAGTCATGGGATTGTTCCATGAAATCAAAAAGACTTTTGTAACCTTTGACAAAGACCTTTTGTAATGGGTTAAAACACCTTTGTTCGGCCCAGTCTATAATTTGGCATACAAGCGTGGCGGCCATAACTAGTAAAGGGCAAAAAATGCCTTGAAAGGGTACAGCGTCGTGCAATAAGGCTGGTGAATGTTTAAAAAAGCAATCCTATCTAGAGAGACTGAATTGATTCACTTATTCCCCTTTGTGTTACAGGCAGCAAAGAGGTGATGTTATCCTGGTTTACAATATAAGACATTGCCTTGAGCATGGACTTAGCTTTGAGGACATGTTTCAGTGGCATCTTTTACCCAATCATCGTGGTCACTTACCGAAGCTACAGATAAAAATGTCCAGACTGAATCTTCGTTCTTAATTTGTAACACAGGGAGTAGTGGAGAAATGGAACGGTTTCCCTCAATCAGTCATGGAGGCGACGTTGCTGCAACTCTTCGAGAAATGCTCGGATGATCATTCGTGCCTCCTGTCAGTCCGAGTCTGCTAAATACCCCGCGGTTCCCGGGAATTTTTTTTCTTCGAAAAAACGATACTGAAGTGAATCGAGTACCGTTTTAATAGCGACTATTTTCATTGCTCGTGTACAGTTTTATCTAACGAGCTGACACTTAAGCAACAGGGTTTTCAAAGGCCTTACCTAGTATCTTCACCAAATAAACTGCATATAATAAAAGACGTCATTTCGAGAGCAGTGGCTCTGATTCGGGCAATCTTACCTGGCATTCAATAGTAGAATATGTTATCTGTTTCGGACTGTCGACTGTCGAATGTAGATATTTAAGAGTCTTACCTCCTATTCGAACGACGATGACGGCGGCGGGATCGTGCATAAAAGATGACTGAGAATGACCGTGGGGACTGGCCGACGCCACCAGCGGTTCTCCAGTAAACATCGTCATAACAGAATGTCTTGTAGACCACGAACTTATGAAAATAGAGGAAGTTTGTCTTTGCTATGGATTAGACATACTTCATTGGCCGCCTACCAGTGAGTCCGTTTCACTAACGTACGCTTTCGACTGTCCATGGATAAAATTACTCCATTCACCGGACACTCGCGCTGTGGACACATGCATCGGTAAATGGCGTCCTTTCAGCAGGACGATTCACATTGATATTCACGATCGTTTAGGCGAAAGATGAGCTACGTTGCTGAACAGTACATGGTCAATTAGAGTGACCCGCAGTAATCTCGTCCGGCATACTGCGGGCAATGCAGACTACGCGCGTCCCGTCTAGGGAAAGAGCACTTCTCCCAGTTCTGCTTTTGTGTGCTGACGAGGCGGCAATTACTTCGTTGGCCAACTGTCTGCTGACGCCGACCCGCAACAGGAAGGGTACGTTAACATGTAAACGGCAATATATTTGGTAAGCAAACGGTAATGACGCCTTCTGGGTGAAACCGTCGTCTGTTGTTGGAGGGCGAACGGAGAGAGAGTTTGTCAGCAATCTCCTTGGTCCACCGCTGTGCCTTAGCTTCTTCTGCAGCTGATATACTAGTAAGTGGTCTTTCTCTGACAGCCCCTGTATGCCCTTATCGACGGCTTGTCTAACTTTTTAAAATGAACAGACACCATTCGGAAGAATTGCAGCTTTAGTAATAACACTGCGGTGTTCATTCAAAAAACGGCCATTGACTGGTTCCTCGGACCCAGAGACAGGTATGGGGGTAGATCTAAACGCCGTCAGACTGCTCAGAAGGTAATAAAAAACTGCTTTGATTTACTCCTATAAATCAGTCGCCGCATTGCTCCACTTACGCCGCGAAATCCCCGACGCTGTCGCCCTCATAAGACAGGGTAAATGATCTTAAATAACTGCCATTAATAATTTACTTCCTACCTATTTCATTTGTGTCATTATTATTGCAGCAATTCCATAATTCCACGGATTATTCAATGCCTAACAATTATGCATTAGACTAGTGAGTCGTGTCGTGCTCTAACTATTACATTTACTTATGCATTATTTACCCAAAATCAACACTGTGTTACGAAAAACAAGCAGACAGTTTCATTTGTTTGGAGCAACCGGCTGTAGAATTACTAGGTGCATCAGCGTGTCCTTAATTTGCAAAGGCTGCCTAGAGCGCCATCCGCTACTGTGAAAATGTAAGATCTTTGCATATTTTCATCCCCGTTTTCCATTATTCCTATTCTGTCCAAAAAACATTTTTTTCTCTGATACTGGCTACCTGCCGCCTTCTCTTGGGAAGTGGACGAAATGATTCGGATTGCCCTCTATAAAACTTGCGTGGGGGTCGCTTAATACACTTGGGGTTTGCATTGTCATACAGAGCTTGCGAGTATTTCACATTCAGTGGCAGATCCACTTGCAAAAATGGGGCCAAAGCGAGCAAATATCGGTAAATTCCGGCGCATTTATTCGGCTACGGGCCACATGATGCCAAATTTCCCAAGCCGCGAAATAGCCTTACCAAACATCGCATTCGAGATCCATCATAAACGCCTCCAGCCCCGTTTGGCAGAGGGCGCCGTCCTGGGCTGGTGTTGGCAGGGCACGCGCGCTATTCGCCCTAAAAATTGCTTCCTATTCACATGCTAAAAATGATGAACGTTCTCTTAGACTGGTCCATGGTTCCCTTAATTAAATTTTACCCCATTCCTTAGGAAGGAACATAATTATGTATTATTCGGTAGCAGGCTACACATGGTCGTGCAAAGGAAGAATTTTTCAAATCGCATGCTTATTATGAAAAATGTTAAAATGATGCGATGTCAGCAGGATAAATAGTAGACAAGATGTTATTTAGTAGAGGCGAAATGGCTTAATAAAGTCGAATCATTTGCAAAATTCTCGAAACTGTAGGGTAACCTACGGTTTCAAGCATTTTGCTGTTGTGCACGAGGGTTTGTTCGGAGTAGATTAGTGAGGCAGTGAGGGACATGGGAACAGTCACATAGGCACTGAGAAAAGGTGTACAGAGCAAATTTATTCTGTACCTCTTTTCTCAGTGCCTCTGTGGCTGTTCCGTGTCCCTCACTACCCCACTAATCTACTCCGAACAAAGCCTCGCATACAATTCAAGTTATCAGCTGGCCGCTTCTACATGGATTCAGCATACTGACTAGGGTAACTGAGTATCCGTCATACTTGCCGACCTAGACTCCACAGGCAGATAAGTCACTTTTACCTGGAGAAGTTTCTGAGACTTCTGCCTATTCTCATCAGAAAATTGTCGGCCAGGAATCTACTTAAAAATTCTTGAAAGCAGTAAATAGTTTCCTTCATTCCAACGAAGTGAGAACCGCGTCTGCACACGTAACCGCCCCCTACATTAATTTTGCCTGACTAGAACAAAAACAGTCGACAATTCGAAATATCTAGATGCTGTCGCTTTCGTACTCGTCGTGCGCAGATTGATTATTTTTTTGCGAAAGTAAACCTACAAGGCCAACCTGTGCTCGAAATTCAAGGATGAGCAATGGGGAATTTGGGAGCTTAAAAGCTCTGTCTTACCAATGCAATAACAACAATCATGCGCAAATTAAACCACCGTCAGATTTTCAAAATCCTAACGGAAATTCAAAGTTGGTTTACATGACTGTCTATCTTTGCTGTTCTAGTTTAAAAATGATTATTAAGGAGTTAGTAGAAACCCTGAATGTTTGCGAGGACGGAATGGTACTTTTTAATGAATTTTATTTTTTCCAAGACTTCGTTGCTCGATGAATTATCGAACTTTTTAAAGACAAATCCGACGTCAATTTGTGACTTGGATGAATCATCGGTCCTTGCTATGCTTTTACGGTCTATTGAAGCGTCCCACGAACCTCTTACTTCTCCATGCCTGCAATTCATTTCGAAAATACTGTCTTTCACTGTCTCCCCCAGGAGTCTGCAGTTTCTCTTGAATTACATAGTTTGTTCACCGGGAACTTGGGTTTGTTTTTGTTTTTTTTTTCCCCTAATCGACTTTAGCGTCCACATTCATATCAGATTATGCATGAACTGAAAATATGTTCGAGCTTCCCACATAATACTTGTTTCTTCAATTTTCCGGGTGAACCAAACAGCGTACCTTCTTATTGCGTTCTGTTCAGCTTTGCCTTATTAGATGATAGCCCTACCACCACTGTCTAAATGGACATACCAAAACGGATGGACTTTCCAATCCTGGTTCTATTTGGAACCGTCTGCCAGCTCCTCTGAAATGCAACCTCGTTATCTCTTTTGGTATTGAGATGAAGTCCGTAATTATTTTTCTGTTTTGGTTAGCTTTCGCACGGCTAAAGGACTCGGATATTCGGCCCATTTTCTTGGAAACTTTCTTATTGTCACATCTGTTAAAGTCACAGGAAAGGGTCTCCAACACTGTGTTCCGACTGAATTCCATCCCTACAGGGTAATAAAACCATCATTTTAGAATCTTTAGTGGTACATGCTAACGATTTCCTACGTATACAGCCGCTGGAGTCGCTCCGAACTTAGGTGCTACGTAGACGGCAATCTTGCGTCTCAGTCAGAAATGTCCTGGATGGTTACTACTACTGAGGTGACTTTTCTGAACTATACTTCATAAAGCCAAGACCGACCCCTCTGATTACCGTTGTTAATGTCATCATATGCCTACCTTTTTATATTACACGAAACTTCTTTGTTTGGCAGGCATTCGATAGATGTACGCTTGGTGGTCCACCAGAACAGCGGGAATCTGGCTTGTTTTCTGGAAGAATATCTTCCGTGTTTGCCTTTTCTGAAGCCCTATCACCCCAACAGATCTCTGCGCTATACAACCTGGGTCCTTTTTATAATGTATGAAGTTTTCCTCGCCGACTTTATTTAAACTTGGCTACTTACCTTTTCATAATTTATCATCCAAAGTCAGACAAATACGGATGTGTTCTTACCATTTGCCTACTGGAGTAGGGTAAATTTCTTTGATTTTTCATTTTTGATTTCTCAGTCCCCCTAAAGTCAGATTTCTAAATTTAGGGACAATTTAGGTTTGAACTGGAGAGTAAGACACGCCTATCAAGCACAGAGCGCAAGGCTCTCTACGATAACAAAATCTCCTCCAGCCTTATGTTTGCCTACAATCCAACTGCGTGCGATAGTCATCTTTGTCTAAATCAGTCGCCAAAGTCGAACCCCACTGTCTTTCTCCATTCACCTCACGCGCTTATGAAGGGGGTAAGTCGGTTTTACTGTTTGTCTTCGTTGGCCTGAGCCTTGTCATGTTTTGAACCTGTTGTCCTATACCTGATAATACCTTATGTGAATGTTTTCCTTCATTTACTATTATTATTCCTATTATTACTATTTCCGCTTCAGCTGCCCTCACGTATCTATTTTTAGAAAGTGCGTACAATTCACACAATGTCCCTACACTCAGCCCTGCACTGTCTAGGTGGAATTCGACTACTTTACCCACTCTTCAACCAACTGGACTTTCTCCCAGATTTTGCAGATGATGCCACAAAAACAGCGCCCACAGAGCCAAACTCGGCATCTGGGGATTCTCGGAAAACAGATCTGTTCCCTATTGCGTGAGTCGACTTAGTTTTATGTCCAGGATCAGCTGAAAATTTCCATGTGACATTCAGAAACGTTGCGGACAGACGTGGAAGAGTTCAGTAATGATTTCTGACTATTTCGTCATCGTCAGCTTATCATACTCTCACTCCATGCATGCAAAACGACAGGCCTTGACTGGAACCTAGTTGATCACTTAACTAACAGCACCACTAGCTCAGGGCACGCCCTGCTGACTGTGACCTAGAATTTTCAAAATTACGTGGGACTGGCATTCAAAGATGTCTTGATTCCAGATTGGAATTTAGCGTTTCTATTTTGCTTTGTAATTCGAAACTACAACCCTCACTGGCAGTCTCATGACGACAAGCAGTCAGTAATCGGGGAGGATTACCAGAAAACCATATTTAGCAAAATTCATCCCCATCACCTGCAATTCTGTGACATTTCGTATTGTGAAGTAATGTTAGAGGGACGAGAGCGTCTGTAATTTTGAAAATTTACTCCCATGTTTTCAGGAAATTAAAAGCAACCATTCGCTTTTAAGATTACTAAGAGAAGTATACTTCGCACGCCGGTGGAAGGGGGGGGGGTCAGGTGTCGTGGGACTAAAAAAGTGTTTCCAGGCCGTCCATGTTAAGCGGTAAAAAAAGAGTTCCCTAATGGTTCAATTGTAGGTAAGTGGTCCGTGAGAAAAAACGTTAGCATGTTATCTTATTAGGCGGGGTTTTGCAAGCAAGGTGACCGCTAGAATGATTTCCGAGACTTAAAACTCTTGTAGACGTAGTACTTATAGATATGGCGACCTTAATGCACATTCCGACACCCACACAATCCGTTGTGCTGTCTACTCTTCCTAGAGTTTCGATGTCCTTTGTTCTACCCATAACATTGATAAGTTCCCCTCACTATGCAACAGTGCCAGCGTGGGAACATTGTCGTAACGGTTCCATCACCACCGTCCAGAGCGTGGATCACACTATTTCCGGTCATTTCACCTGACTAATGGTTGTTACTGGCAGCTTAAAGAACCTTAAGTAAACTTCCGGGTTACTCGACTTTTCAGTTTCTCTGGAGGTCAACATATTTTTCGCCTTTTTACAAATTTATCCCTTTATACGTTGGCACAGATGACATAGAACCAGAAAATCTGTGGTGTCTCTTTCACTGCTGTCCTTTTGCCAAAAATCTATAGAGTCAACTAAAAAAGTCTGTATATCCGTACGTTTTCTGAGTTATATGGGGTGCTCGTGCGAAGTTGGAGTATAAATTAAAATTTACTGTTTGGTAGCATTGCAAATTACTTGGAAGCAACAACCTGGAGAAGCTCTAGGACTTTGGAAATAGCCGGTAACCGAACTCGATCCCCGATCCTCTTCTTACTCTTAGTTGACTACCTGACTTTTCTTAATCTTCTATGAAGTTCTTAGCCCAAATCGGGCATTGTTTAGGATTCGGGCGCCTTCCATGGTTTCGTATAAACTGTCTGAATCTTTGTCAGATGCACAGGCGCTGTCAAACCTGTTTGGCCGAATGGAGCCTTAATCACTGATTCTCTAATCTGTACCACCAGAATATTCGTGCAGCTACTATATATTTCCGAGTTTTCTAGATCAAAGTAAGCTTTTCTACCATCGACAGTGCGCAGATATTCAATCTGATTTTTGACCTCGTGCGTACCTCCGCCATACTTCGGAAGCAATTTTCCCAAACCAATGGTCTCCTGATCTTCGCTCAGGCCCTCCACAGTTCCTCCCCAGTTCACCTCAACGAACCCCTTCTTAATGGCATCCTGGAAGCGGCGCGTTACCTAACCAGCGAGGTTCTGGCCAACGCTTCGCTCGGTCAGGCAGACCGCAGTAGCAACCGACTTCTCGTGCCAGTCTTTGTGACCCTGTTACGTCAATTATTTGACCAACTCCTCTTTGACCACGCTCTCTGGGTGCGAGCTCCTGTTCAGGTGCGCACTTTACATATCTGTTAGCATTTTTTATAAGCCGATTGCTAGACAACAGTGCTTCAGCTTGGCTTAGAGCCTTTTCAGATCTTGCAGTTGGCGTTTTCATCATTGAGTTGACAGTCGAGGTTCCCTAAATGACCTCCATGTCGAAGCACATTTAATGACGCTGATTCTCATTTACTTATTTCTAGCTAGTTAGACCCGTTTCCGTTTTCGCCATAAGTTTACCTCATACGTTTAATGCGTCATTTGATCTTTTGGCGTCTACTGAGTGCGCAACTGATAACTGACTACCACAATAGCCTGTTGTAACTTCGGTCATAGATTGTTTCCCTTTATCCGTTTATGTCTGCAGGCTCGATGCAACCGTTATAGGGTACACGAGGGTGGAAGTGGATAAGCCCACACTATGCTCTGACTCTTGTTTTACTTATCAAGACAACGGGATGTTCTAAGGAGCGTTTGAGTCGGGCATCGTGAACTGCATCACGTCTACCTTCGATTGCTTCGATTAAATTTTGATGCAACCTTTGAATGCTACCACGCAGATCCACTTGAACCCAAATTGCTCCTAGTTAACACTTTCTTAGTCATCGTGACAGATAATAAAGCTTGTTGCCCACAGCTTGGACCGTTCCTCAATCATTTATGACCGCTTCCGAAGACTGCTTCTATGATTTTTCCGCTGGTTTCCTTTTCCCGTAAATCCAAGCCAACGACCAGTCATTAGTCCACCCGTTCCCATGTGACCTACTCCGATTGTCATCGCGTATTTCTTGGACAATACTTGTACTTGGTACAGCTTTGAACATGTCTGATCTGGCCGGCCATTGATGGTGTCATGGATTACATTTCTCCACGCGCGAGGATCCGTGGCAGCTGATCCGGACAAGTCGACTCATTACGTCCACGGATGATGGCCGAGTACCAAAGGTCTAAGAACCATTTCCATGTCTTGACGAACTGTGTCGAGCCAAATTTTGAGTTAGCCTCCTCCTCGACGCCTCGTGGCTGCCAACAACGCCGAATAGGGGACAGCAACACTGATCTCATAAGACGGACGACAAAGAGCGTGCATAAACCACCTCAGTCGTCTTTCATGCATTGTCTCAGCTATCCTCCCGATGCTGTCTTAGCGAGTGCGGACTGTCTCATTTGAGACGAAGTCGGTGTACTTCGTCAAAAGGATGACCCACAGACAGCGGTGGTCAAACACCCGGTTCTCTCTCATCATCTATGTGCACAGCCGAGCATTTGCAGTCGTATAGGAAGACTGACCTGACGGATGTATGGTATACGCGGGTCGTTGTGGCGGTGGATATGTCTTGTCGGGTCCAGAGACACTTTCTAAAGATTGTGAAAACGCTGCGAGCAGCGTCGATTCCGGAGAGAATCTTTTCATTAGTCTGTAAATTGGGTAGCCATCTAATCCCAAAGATTTGAAACCTTCTACTTCTTCGACCTGACAGCCATTGATCCCGAGGGGTGCCTTCTCCTGGCCAACGATGCAGCTCGAAAACAATTTGGTTTTTCAGTGTTTATGGATAGACCGACGGATCTACCAACTTCATTCACCCGCGACGCTATAGGCCGAAAATCACCAAAACTTCAGGCCAGCGAGGCGATATCGTCGGCGCAGTCTAGATCATTCAGTCAGTGTCCAGGTGCAAACTCAACACCGTCAACACCGTCAAAACCGTCTATGACCCTTCCGAAAACCCAGTCAATGGCGTAGTTTGACAGAATGGGCAACAGGATGCAACCTTGTCGAACACCAGATCGGATATCGATCGGCCGGGACATTGTTGACTAGAACTCGCGCAAAGGTGGAACGATAGTTGACCTTTATCATTGCGGTTATTTATTGCCTGCATATCATCTAGTTTTCTTATCTGCCACAGGCATTCAGGATAGGCGGAATCGGACGCAGCGGCGACGTCAGCAAAGCAGGTAGCCGTCGACTGCTGGTAACCGTGGTACAATTCAAAAATGTGCTACAGTTTGAATATCTGGTCCGCGCATCCAAGGCCAGCTCGGAATCCGGCTTGGTTGGGCCTCTTTCTAGAGTCACGCACAGGCTACGATGGTCTGAGGAGAACAACAGCAAAGACCTTCGTGGTCACGTCGATGAAGCTTATTCCGCGGTAGTTCTCGCACTTCGTCTTTTCTCCCTCAAAGACTGACCCAAGGGTGTCAGTAGAAACCACACCAACCGTCCACGTTTGCTCAATCACTTCATGGAGCCAGGGCATCAGAGTGTCGACACAAGACTTGTAGATTTCGGTGGGAATGCCTTCCTCTCCGGCGCTTTGTGGTCGTGCAGCCTCTATTGCATCGCCAACTTCTCCACCAGAATGGGGATCGCACGAAACTGCATAGGTTGGAGAGGAGTAAAACTCCGTTGCAGAGAGTGAGTGTGATAGGTTGCTCGTAAAATTCGAGGTGGTGCTCGAAGTGCTCATGCCAACGATCGATCTTCGTCGAATTGTCAGCAGTAAAGTCGCCATTCACATCGCGAACAGAGTTACTCGGCGTAGAGGGCTTATCTTTAACTTGACGGATACTTCATTAGTGTCCGAAAGTTCCTCGCGCTTGAAGCCTGCTCCGTGGGCATCGCTATTTCAGTCCAATATTTCTGCTAGTCATCCCCTTTCGAATTTGCTGTCATTTTCCGGAGTTGGCGAAAAGAAGCATCGTTGCGTGACCTGGGTCAAGTCGTCTGAGCAGACAACTGCAAGCTTATTCGTCTGATCCAGTCAGTACGAGCCGCTGGGTAAATCTCAGCTGCCAAAGAAACTGGTGATTTCAGTAATGACCACTGTCCATTGCCTTCTCTCTCTGCTCAGGTCGTAAAACGGAACCGGTTTTCTGTGCCCAAGGTCTCGACGGAGCTGGGTTGTCGAAGTTTTGCGACACCAACGCGTTTCACACTTGGTATTTTGAGTGCAGATGAGAGGCGTGCTTTCAAGCGCGTGCCAAGCAGAACATGGTCGCCTGATACGCCTTACCATTTTAGGCACCACACCGATCTGCTAGCATCACTCCATCTACGAAACCTGGAACCAACTGGAATGTAGTCGATTTGATTGACCATATTGTCAATAAGTCAGTAGATGTTTCTGACGATGCTGGAAGAAGGTGTTGGTAACAAACAGTCTGTTCTGATCTGCGAAATTCAGCATTTTCTCACTATTGTCGCATTGCGAGCCAAGCCTAAAGTGTCCAGTAAGTTAACCGTTCAAAGAATCGCCGGGTCCACTCCGACCATTGCAGACTCTGCAACAATTAGCAAGTCACGACGAGGGAGTCTTTCAGCTAACTCCTGCAGCTGCGAGTAGGTCTCCTTATAGCGCTGCTCGGCAGCGGATGTTGCCGCGTACACGGAGACGACAGAGGTGTTCGTAAACTGGTCTGTCAGTCACATGTAAGCCATCCGGTCATTGACTAGTTCGCACACCATTAGTGCATAGTTAGCTTGTTCTAAGAGAATGACAGCCACACTGTGTCTACCAAAAGTGTCACATGGGTCGCCGTGGTAAATGGTGAGGTCGGAGTTGACTCCTGGGATCTTTACTTCTCATGCGCCTGAGCCGGGGACTCGGACTTTAGACAGGCAGCAAACATTCGCGTTGTTCCAATGAAGACTGCGCACCGTCAGTCTTTGAGTACCAGCACCAAGAAACGTTCGCACATCCTAGCATCCAATGCCAAGAGTCCGTCTAGCTCGCATACTATTCGCCAGCACCACTGAACCAGGGCGCGGGACGCGTCGGTCCTCCCGGTCGTCATAGCATGGATGGTAATACTGTAGTCGGACATTTTCACGGGGTTTCTTGGGATTTTGAGTACAGGCGAGTCCCCAACAGCCGTCTGGATTATTTGAGGTACCCTCTCTGGCCTTGATTGAAGAACCTAACAACAAGGAAGCGGCGGCAAGCAAACTAGTCTAATTGAGATTCACTGTAATCATGTCACTTGCTGTCATCGGGCATTGCGGCATCTTATAAGGCTGTCGGTTGGCCAGATCTCAATCCTCCGCGCCCTGGCAGCATTGTCGCTGCTGGTCCGCGACTGCTTATTTGCCAGACCCGACAGTCCGCCTATTTCTCAGCTGGCCTTCGTTAAGGGCCGTCCAACTCCCCGCCACCTCTGGGCACGCCGGGTTTTCAGCTGATAGTCTAATAGACAACCCGTCTTCCTTCCTAAGACCGGATGCCACCATCTGCAGACCACCCGTTCGCCAGTCACAGTATCAAACTTCAAACTGATATCCATTATGCTGCTGCGTTATGTTTAGCAGGGCGAGCAGGCAGACTAAAATTCCATATTTCTTGTAGCTCTAGTGCCCCCGTAAGTATTTGTTACTCCATCTATGTGTGTTGTTGCCTATACGCTGCATCCCTCATCATCCTTCCCTAACTTCTTTTTCTCTTATCGATGCGTTTTTTACATCTATGATTTCTACAGATCCAAGACCGACTCTATCAATTTCTTGCTGATGAATTCCGCGTTGATCTGATTGTGCAATCCGCGCGGAATGTTGTCGCCCCGGCGGTCTTTGCTCTCAAGACTTACTACTCAATCAGCACGCCTCCGACCGAATGCTCACCTAGTCAGGCTGCTGTCGCCACGGCTGCTTCGCCTTCACGAGGTATCATTTTTCGCGCTTTCTTCCGCTAGGGCACTACGATGACATTTTTATATCTCAACCCCCGCGCTCCCATATCATCACAATTTTCTCCTCTATCTCATTTTTCCAAACATCTTCACGCTTACAACTCATGCTGTGTCAGGCTACGGTTTTGTTACGAATGCTTTATATGATCCCGACCCAAATGTAAACTCTTCACCCTGCCGGCGAGAGCATAACGAATTTCTCGCTGGCTTCAGACAAAGTAAGCTTGGCAAGCGGAGAGGATGTATATTGAGACCTATGCATATTGAATTAGCTTCAGAACCAACCTGTAATACGGCGAATATTAAAGTTGCGAGTCATTGGCGCCTTATCTCTGTCCATGGTTAATCTTCTGACAATTTGAACCTCTGGGGTTCTGGCCTTCGGTTTATCGGGGCTCTGTACTTGAAATTTACGAAACACAAGGAACGTCTGGCGGCCTCGTGTGTGTGTATTTCTTTCCATGCCGGTCAATGGTTTTCTAAAATTGTTGTGTTTGTAATGGAATGGCATCGGGTTTTACTGAAATTTATCTTGTAGCCTTTTAAAAGGTCGTTTTCACGCTTGAAAAAGAAGAGCCGTAGACTTTTTGCACAATTTTATTTCTCCATCCTCACCCTTATCTTTCGTCCTTTAATGGACTCATCGCTCTTGCTTCATTGGCTGGCCGTTTTAAGGTAGACACTGTTTTTGTTGTCAGGTCTTTCATTTCTTTAAGTTAAACCCAATCGGCTTTTCACGTTACCCCGGCGTTTACAGATGGACGCCTAGTCTGTCAATTGCCCACCATATGTACTAGTTGGCCTTTATCTCCAAATTGATTCCCGCACGGACAGTGATTACTCCATACTAAAACGATAGGACGGTGCATCTGCCATGCCATGTTCTTTTAACTATGTAGGCAAGTTGGATTTCAATTAATGCCCAAGCAGGTACCATCACTTTGATATGTTGGCAGCTGCCTGTCTGCTGGATATGGTCGCTCCACTCTAACCCCACGTAATCTACAACTCATTTTGGGCTGTGCTGGTCACAGCGTCGTCTACAGCCTCCAGTAAACGCCTCGACGAAATCAGATGAGGGTAGTTAGCATATCTCTCCAATGCCAGTGAATTTGTGTATGACATCTTGTTCAATTATGGGCGAGGTACAGATCTGCGGAGACCTTGTGCCAGGTCAGTCACTGTGTTCAATTTCACCTACAGCCTTGCCATGCGAGCACGATGGAAATGGTAAGAGAGTAGGGCAGATGTAATGCCAGTCCTTCTCAGTCTTTTTAGGGATGCGACTAAGGCACGGGAGTAGATGCCCCACTATCACAGTTGATCTTGCGCCAAATTCCAGGGGGTCAGGGTTAAGGTTAGGGCACGGTAATAGTTACCTTTCGGGGCATTTATCATAAGGCCATCTGTATTACGGGGAGGGGTATCCATTACCGCATCCTACCAGTTTGCATTAATGTCACCACGGCTCATCAGGATGAACTGCGTTTCATACTGCATGCAAGATACATAGCAAGCAGCTAAGTGTTCTTTTTATTCTCAAACTTGGCAACGAAATTCCTACATACCAGACTTTTGTAATCTTCAGCTTTCCATTTCGTTACAGCCCAAACTACAGAGCGACCTTCAATCCAGCATCTGGCTAGGATACGCTCAAACATACTGTTGTTCATCAAGCAACTCTTTCTTCGAACCACAGCCCCTCAAGGCGAAGAGCTGGAATGCATTCTCAATTTCCTTGCTACTGTAAAAGAGGTAGACCCTTGAGTGTTCTTGGTCCATTACTTTCTAATGTGTTACACCTGACAGCAAGGACAGTCATAAAAGTGGAGTGAGCTATCCCTTCAGTCATAATCTTCAGTCGGGATCCGCTATAGCAGCGTAAGATACGGAAACAGGGCTATGCCTTTGTCTCTTTAGGATCTGCATTGACTAGTTGAGACCGATAGTTAAAAAGTAACGAGCTTGGAGCCATTCCGCCAAGTCGACCCCTCATGGGAACATGCGATTTACCTCCTTGTTGCCTTCTTTCAAGTGGGGGTGAATTTCATCGAATTAACATTTTTGTAGGGTGAGGGTCTTTAGGTTTCCCTAGCCTGGTGTTAGTGCATGGGTGGCTGACGATGACAAGTAAACCAAAAATGACGATTCCAACCTCATCCGCCTTTGTCATCCATACTTCTCGATCACAGATTGCCCACTACTATTCGATCGCCTATAGCGAGCCTAGATCGAAATTCCAAGGCATACTGGAACGCCAGACTAGGTTGGTGAATGCCGCTTCTATGTGACCTTGGAAAAAAACATTTTATCAAAAGCCAGTTTGTGGGTACTCCTGCCTTGTTTCTACCCGAAATTTAGGCCCAACCACTTTTTATTCTAAATTCGAGAGGGTTATCACTAAGATACCGGTAAGCTCATCTCATGTCATCAGATTTTGCGATCATACCACGCTTCAACAACCTAAAGGACAATCAATGTAAAATCAGGAGAAGTGTTGGCTTAAACCTCTTTTGTGAACGTCTTTCCTGCTTATCGATGGGAATCTGCGCTTTTCTGTGTTCCATCAGACCCTTTCTAAAATCTGAACATGTTAAATTAAACTTGCTTGTTGAGAAGGGGTTTCGGCGCAGAATTGCCTCCTTCCTGGGTACTAATCGTGAGCCTTATTCCCATGACCCGTCCACATAATAAATCCCCGCGCATCGTATTCTCACCCCTCTTTCGACTTCCATCCATTTCCAGGCGGACGATCTTCGTGATGTCCTCTTCTTCACCACTTTACTGATGTCAGAACATCCAGCCTCCATGGTTCCAGCCTTTGACGCTAAGGATGGTATCCAATGCGTATTTCAGTTGTTAGAATCGAAGGACGAATGTATTCGTCTTCACGCCCTAAAACTGCTCGGCTTCTTTCTGAAGTTCAGTAAAACAAAGTGAGTTACCGTAATCCCTCCCTACTTCCTCGAGAAATATCTACGTATCTGAATTGAAGTGCTTCCAACCTTGATTCCTCAAAACACTAAATTTACCCGGCATGTACTGTCACAAGCCAGAAACTTGAATTAGTTGACGAAAACCTTTACGGGGTTCTGGACATTCGGCACAGCCTGTGTTTGCCATATCCTAAGGGTACTAAGCAGGGTTGCTGACTGGGCAATAAACTGCTAGCAGTTTAACAGTGAAGAGACCTCAGAAATCTGCATTCAGATCTCCTTGCGTCGCCGTTCACTGTTAAAAAAGTCGTCGACCTTTAAATCGACTGTTGGCATCTGCACATGTGTTCCGCCGAAAGCGCACTCATCAGGCCAAGTTCGCAGCTGATTCTATTTTGAGGTTAAGTTCTCCACTCGAGCCAGCATTCAGTGGTCTTTTAGGAAAAATAGACTTCGTTATTTGTTCCACCTATGTTCCCATATTCGAGCTTACTCCAGAGTCATACACGCCTTTTATCCATAAAAGAAATCCTAATGCCCCTCTCCGTCGCGAGATTTCAGCCCCTTAAAACGTGGCCAGGGAATTCCGAATCCGCCAGTCTAGCCGCATTTTTCTCGTTAGACTTGCCTTCAAAATTTTTTAGACAAGGTTCTGTGATATTTGCGGGTTGTCGTCTCACCAGTTTTTGCGGTTTCCAGCCTATAATTAATTAACAATAACTGTTAACTTTCCTTATAACCTGAACATTTCTGCCTAGCGAGTTTCGTCTGTTTACTGCAGTTCACGTATAACAAGTACATTCCTCAGCGGCTCAGGAACAGTGACTTTTTCGGTAAAGACCAGGTGAATGCCGCTGTGTCCAAGCCAAGTTAAACAAAAAAGAGCGAGATTGAGTTTTGTTTCGAGGAACAGTTTCAACTGAATGAACTCAGTACTTGAAGCATTTTGCAGTCTGCAGACCCTGGAAGCCCCTTATGGTAGCCTAACAGGCCGTACAAGAATATTAATTGTACCCATTAAATAAGTATGGGACACATTGCGATTCATTGAAACCTGTTAAAACGCCGTTGTGCTCTCGCCTTCTCACGGTGACCGACTATCTTCGATGCGGTTTGGTTTTTTCTGTAACAGGTTTTACTCTTTCGATGTGGGTTTCGACCCTCTAGTCGCAACACAATGCCTTACTGTCAGTTGCACTATGTGCCGTAAGGCATCCGTTTAACTCCTGTAAGAATGTCGGGATCTGACCCGCCCTTACCCAGTTGCCCATGGCCCAGCTGACGTACCGTCCTATCACAATAATTAATGATAGCGTTCATGAATTGATGCGATTCACATAAAGCGTGCATTGGCGGCTGTTCCATCACTGTTAGCGGTCACCAATGTGTCCTAATTTTTTCTAATCTCGAAGATTTTACCCTTTACGCCCTGAGCCTTCTCTGAAGACATGATTATTGCCCACACGCCATTTCAGGGTGCTTTTGCACCCGTCTGTCTACCTGGACGCACTAGTGGTTTATCCGCCAACTTATCAGTCTTTCCGGTTGTGGCGCCGTCCATACGTTAAGGTCTTATTTTGCTTTTCTCGTCATGCGTGTACTGACGCCTCACGCTTACGCAAAATTTCCGAACACCTCGTCACCGCCCCTTGGGCGCATTCTGATTGGCCAGTCGCCTGAGAGAATACATTTAAAGAGGGAGCTTTAGATAAATTTGCCGACTTGGTGTGGTGGACACTGAACACTCCCATGCGTCCGAATTTGACGTAATCGACCATCAGGGGGAAGTGGATTATGTTCTCAAGGGTTGTCACCGCTCTTGGTGTATATCCCCCACTACTTGCACTGACTACTTATTGCGGGGATCCCCTCCTTGTCACCATTTCATCATTACCTAATAGGGCAGTGTCGTGCGATGCACCAACTCCACTGTTTGGCATTCACTGCAACGACCGCTTAACCACAAGTCAGTTATTTATCCGGAAACTTATAATGGTTTTTTTCTAGACGCGGAAAAAATCATAGTTAAAACGGTGGTAGTCTGATAGAAGGTCTTTATTTTTTAAGTTTAAAGTCGATGAAAACCCCAAACCTGAGTTACTTGTCAAAAAATAAACTCCTCGAGTAACATGTGTAAGCAGTTTCAACAGACCTGTCATTTATTTAGCTATCTGGCAGCGTTTTCCGTTCGACCTGCCTCGTTGCAGTGGTGTGACTTCATGCCTGACGAGTTTGCCATTGTAATAGAGATAGCAGGGAACAGCTGATTTTCGTACTTCGATGATTCTTATACCAGACTGGATACATAGACTGCTGAAAAACAGGTGATGTCATTTCCACCAGTGGGGAGGATGCACATCGTCAAGGATTGTGTGTCGGGGTTTTCGATAATGTATACGCTCCAGTAGACAACCTGGGTCATCATGAAATACAGTCACTGGCAAATGTCTGAACGCGTCGGTTCCCGCTGATGTCGTGGCCTAAGTCACATTCCCTAAGTCTTATACATTCATGGAGATCTGTAGAGACATAGTTCGAATGAGACTCCCAGTCTTATCAAGTTTCTGTGTGGAACCCTAAAGCGTAAGTCGACGGTGGCGGACGAATTTTTATTGAATGGCGAGTAACATTCATGCCATAATAACGGATGGGTTTGCACGTGTTTTATAGACAACCGTTCCGCCTACTTAGCGCCCATCTACTCCTGAAGTCACATTGCCACTGTCTGCAATGTAATCGCAGTTACATGCCCTGCAGGACTGTTCTCCGCCCGTATGCGTCTGTTCCTAGTGCCGCCTTCATGCCTATAAAAAATACATTGAATTACTTTTTTAAAAAGATTTCTACCAGCTCTAGGGAGCTGTATTGTGCACCATGCATGGGCGACGTGCGAGGAGTCTTCGCACTCATTGTGCTTCCCCGAAAAATCTTCTGTTTTTATCCTCTCTCTGTACGAATTCGATTTAACGAAACTTGCTCTTTCATTCTGAACGCTGCACGTTTGTTTTGTTCTGCGAGCAGAAACCTCGACACTTTCCTTGCTACTAGAGCCGTTGTCATTTGATCTTTGAGTAGACCAACGGTATTTTAGTACTTTCCAGACCACTTCACTCCAACACTGATAGTTGCCTTCCAGGTGTAATGTGTAAAAGTGTGAATCAACTCCTCTTCAACATGCAGGCCCCCATTGTTGATTTCAGTCAGCGGACTTACTGTAGAAGGATTTTTGAAATAAACATACAACGGTCTTGCTCGGTCCTCAGCACCGGGTCTCGACCGCGCGTAGCATGGACATCGAAGCATCCACTTTGGTCGGTACGCCAGATCTCACGGTTTGTCCACTTGTCTTTTCTACCTTTCTTCCAGGCGAAAACAAGAAGCTACGGGTCAGTACAGCATCTTCAGCCTAATAGGAGACCGCCTGAATGCGACGTCTAACATCTTATCTATGAGAACTTATAATACTCTCTTTGAAGTAAGTGTTTGTGTCTACAGGTTCACACTTTTTTCAGCGTTTTTTATTAACAGTACTTGCTCTGCGCTACTATTGGATTTGAATACCCCAATCTGCGCTCGAATTAGTCTCCAGTCACTTAATTGGTACAGCAGAAAATTCGCTGGCCGGACCATTTGGAGCTGTAGCTCAGTATTTTTATTGCCGATGTATTTGAACACAGGGAGTTTGAAAATGACTTCCACTCGCATAGGGGGAACGAGGCCAACCATTTATAGAAGTGCTGGCCAATTTCACTCAGCCGTAATTCAGACCCAACTCTAGGAGACCAGAAGCTAAACTGTAGGCGGCTGTCGTTGAGAGGTGAACTTAAATGTAATGCTCTTAGCACTGGGTCCTAGAACCGCATTATTTTGGCTCCATTGCTGGGGATATAGGCGAGAATTCTAGGCTATGCTCCCTTAAGTAATCAGGCCAAACCAGAGAACGCAAATTTCCGTCATGTGAACTGCCGTGCTCGATACATTTACACTGCAATCACGAAGGCTTCATCCTACCTCTTTGCACCATGTTTTTGGCCCTTCTTAACTTGCTCCTCCGTTCTTATCATGTTCTCTTCCAGCTGCTAACTGAACGTGTAACAATGCACATCAGTGAAGTCGTCCTGCCCAACCCCGACGCAAATTGTCGTATTGAAAACCCTGGTGAGTTTTACGTAAGAATTCATTCCGTGCACCGTTACTGGCTTTTCACGCTTGAACTTCGCCTAGCTTCCAATTTTTGCTTCCTGAGCTCCACTTATAGACGACTCTTACGAATTACCGACAATCACATGTTCACGCGCTTGTCTTATGTATCCGTTCAAATCCAGTTACATTTGTCCTCAAATACGACCTGTTTAAAACCTGGCGTTAATGTTCTTCGCCTCCTATTAAATTGCTGTCTGTAATAAATGTTAGTAAACCTTTTTTCCAAGAAAAAACTGAGTGTCATAACTATTAATTCTGCTTTCCATTAGGAGGCAGTTCAAGAGAGAAAGTTTGTCATTGAACATTTGACCTTTTGCGTGGTAGGACCCACTATCCGCTGTTAAAAGCTAATCTTCCATTTTTTTTCTCATCGGCTGTCTGAGCAGTCAGCCATTGGCACGTGCAACCAGGGCATCTTCGTGATCATGGCGTAAATTAGCATTGATCATGACCCAATTAGCCGAAATGCCAAGTCGAAACCCTTCGCAGCTCGGGCCAGTACTGAGCTTTGTCAAGACCAACACTTAGCTTTCATTTTCTACATGTTTTTTTTCACTACGCTCTAAGTACTCCATTCCCTTCTTTGTTTACAACATCCCATATATTTCTACTGTGCAACGGATATTTTCCTTCTTATCTGAAACTTTCTAACTCGCACGACCGCGTTTGAGGAGGAAAAGGGTAGTCGCAAGCTTTCTGGAACAGAACTCGAGTGAAGCAGTTAGTAGCACAGTCAAACGCAGATCAAATTCACTTCTACATTGTATGGTTCGTTGTTTTGCGCAGCCTTTTGGGCACCAGTTACCAAATGCCGCCAGTTCCACCAACTACGCTCTTTCATCGCCTGTCGTCTCACTACCTTGATGGAGTTACGTGACGCAAAGCAGCCACTGGGAGTTCGTTTGAATCTCTTAGCACGGACGAAGTAACGGAGATTATGCAAGCTTTACAGACCCTTCTGCTCATTAAATTTGCGAAAAGATCCCCTTCGTCCACACTGTTGACTCTTAATTTTATCCAACTTGGCAGTCTTTCGCGGCCGGTAAGGACCTAACGCTGCATCCCCCACTACCACTCCGACCCAACACACTAACTCTCTACTATCTGGTTGTAGGCGCCTTTAAATGCCTCAAGCCGTATTGAGCATGTTATCGATACATGTACATCATCGATTTCGGCTGTGTGGCACTTCACCTAGCGAGCCAGCTTCTTTGAACGTTTTTGCAGGCTTGAAATGGCAGCTTCCATCTTCAGACTACCATTATGTTGGCCGACTGGCTGGGGTTTCGTTTCTTGCTCACTCTTGAGCCAGCATGTCTCACTGGACGTGGCCGTGGGCCCTTACCTGCCCACCCCCTCCCACCGCCAGAAAGAGTATTCTGCTGGCATAGGTGGTGCACTTTTAGAAACCATGCGGCTGATCTCGTCAGCAACAGCAAAAAGAGGCAACGCACCATGGCCACGACCTGAAAACCCGTAACTGTGTTTCGTAGCTGATTTTAACTTGAGTGGGGGGAAGCAGCTCATATCTTCATCACACGACTTGTCAGTTTTCGGTTGCCAACCGAAAAATAAACATATGGACCATCGTTTATCGTTCTTGGTTGATGACCTAGACTTGTCATCTCAACGTTATCCTCTGTTTATAATCGCGGTCATAATGGGCAATTGATGTGCGGACTTCCAGCTTTGGGGTATCTCCGTTTGTTCCAGGGAGTTCAGCATGATCAGACACGAAAGACGAGTATTCCCGATATTCTCGAATGTCAAAGTCAGTCGACTTCCCGGGACATATTACAGAACGCAGCGAGAATATCAACCCCCTTGACGATTTATTTGATAAACCGGGGAAGTTCAATATTTAAAGTGCCTAGGTTCTGATAACCGACAACCAAATTTAGAATCCTCTGATTTTTCGGGTATTATCGAGAGTATACTGCCTACTTAGCCATCGGGAGGGTCCTTCAGAGTCTACATTTTCGGAATTTTGCGTTGTATTTAATGATATGCGTATCCAAATGACTGGTTTCGCTACATTTCTTCAGAGTTTTGGGTAAAATAGTTACGTTTTGGATCACGATAAAATTAAACAAAAGCACGCCATTGAAGTAGCCGGTTTCATACGGCAAACACAAACCACAATCCTCCGAGAGTAATTTACCAATGGAAATCATCAGTACGGCGTTACCGCAGTTTGTACGTTTTTGTTACTTACTGCACCAACGTACATAATAAGTAGCATGCTGCGGAGCCTGTTCCTTCTTTCGTCTTAAAACTAACAAAAGAGGTTTGTTATTTTCCCCTAATCTATCCAACTGATGGTCAGAACTCGACGAATGACATCTGCGACCGTTACCGACAATTCTTTTTTTGCTAGAATTCCAATTCTCACGGACGTTTTCTTTATTTTTTGTTCTCTGGTCTGCTTCTTTTGCCCTTCATATTGTATCGTTTTTCCAACAGCCCTTCTGAAAACGATAGCACTGTTAATCATACACGCCAAGAGAACTCCAGAACTGCTGCAAGTGCGCCAGACCTTTCTCGAACATCTTCTCTCACTTTGCATCAACCATGAAGAAAATCGGCGGTAAGCAATTAGCTGTTTCATTGTTTTTCTCATCTTTACCGGTACCTCTCTGTACACCCTTAATTGCACTTTCTTCGTGATAATCCGGCGTTTTCGTGATCTCCCTATTGGTTGATGACATGGATGGCGTCGGCTCTGGGCGCGATCTCAGTAGTTCTTCAAACCTTCACCCATCCAAAAGACTGCCGAAAGCTGAAGAGGGTTCGAGCGCAGGAATTCCAATCTGTGGGAGCGGGGCTCTATTGCAACTAAAGACGTCGTATTACCGCTTAACTTGACGGTCTTCTAGGGGGCGGATGCATCTATGTGTCAGCGAATTTGTGGTGACTCTGATTTATTGTAAACTACTGCCACACAAGTATCCACAATATGCATTTTGTTCCGTCGAACTTTGAAATGCTCCTTTCTGCCGTTTAACTAAGCTTCCTTACGGTCGACGGTAGCTGATGCAGCTACTACTGTGAAAGTAGAGCTCCGCCACCCTGAGAGCACCATCCACCGTTTCAATATGACAGTGCCAGGCAGACTAGATGTTACAGTAAACACTTACGCCTTCAGGTGTGCTTCGAGCTAAAAATGGAAGGTTGCACAACACCGCTTTAGTGGAAAGTGATTGATGGAATTGACAAAATTCACTAATCTGCTGCCAGACATCTCCATCCTTCGGATTGACGCTTGCGTCAGGACGGTTCCATTTATAGATAAAAGACCTATCGTCGTAGTGATGAGTACATGAATGAATTGGTATTTTTTGACGAACGGAGTTTGTAGAGTATCACACGAATGCATAGATGTAACCAGCCTCGGTAGGTCCTCGCGTATGCTATAGGCAGTCACTGGGGCCTTACGCAATAAATAGTATGCTGGTCCCTGAACACCCAATTTCCGTGTGACCGCTTGAAGAACGTTTGCCTTTCTGGACTGCAGACTGTAAAAAATAAAAAGATGACTGTCTTTGTGTTGATGGGGCAAACGAAGACTGAGTCCGACGTCTGCTAAATTAATTCAACTAACTTATTTGGATGAACAGCGCTTCCTTACTCTTGACAAGAATATCTGCCTAGCATGGCCTTTCATCAGAGGTGGGGTCAGCTTTGTAGCCACCTGTAATGGAGCAATTAGTTTCCTCGCCCCGCCTCAATTCTATTTCAGTAAGCCGACTTTCCGGTGTTTACGAAAATTAGCTTGACCCGTACAGCCTTCGTTTCGAACTCCCGACTGTCAAATTTCCTTATCGCGGACTATCACAGGGTTGCCGCGGACATCTGCGTCCTGTCGAACTCCACCGCCCAACCAGCTCTTCGTTTGATTGCAATGCTTGTCCAGGCGTTCTCCGTGTGTGCTGCCTGTCTTCACCTGCTGCCTCTTAACAGGTCTATGATCGGAAAATGCGCCGTGCTCACACAAAGACGGTGTCATCGAAAGTCTTTTCCTTTCCACTTGAACAGGCTAAGGTCGTTTCAGTGTCTGCAGCACCAACCGAACTTTTTCGTGGCACTTGACAATGTCATAATCAAGCCTAGGAGCTTTGGTGCCTATCACCAACACCCAGGATCATACATGACGCTCTCTGTGGGCCAAATCATACATTAGGACGAGATCGCGAAAACAGATGGCATTAATGCAATCGCTTCGCCTACTCGCCTAGGTACTATGTGGGCCCGTCCGAAGACTGGGTTTCGATCAGAATCGTTCGAATATTAGACAAGAGGCCATTTGTTTGGCGCATAGTATACTGGCATTGTTTAATTTTATGCTGTTGGAGTATACATTTGTGAACGCCGATTCAAACTATTGATGACAGAACATAGCTTCGGAATTGGAACGAGCCCTCTTCACCACACAGCGCGCCCGTAAGAACTCTTGGTCTGTGCTTAAGATGGCGTAACTCATGAAACATTGACCTAAATTTTGAAATGTGCCCTCGCTTAAAGAAGATTTTTTGACGAGGTTGTAATACTAAGTAATATGCAGTACAATCCCGGGATGTTTCAGTCACAGAGGCTGCCGATTTTTGAATGCACGTCTTTCCGCCGGCCTACAACAATCACACTCGCTAGAATTGATCACATAGCTGGCATGGTTTTTCCCATTGTTTTTTTACGGCCTTATAAACGAAAGTATATTTCATAGAAAACCCCTACAAAAGTATTACTTCTTAGACTTGTTTTCCAGCAGTTTTGCGTCTTTTTCAAATTTTCCAATTTCATGAGCCATCTATGGCACCTTCTTAAGAACAGATGAATTTACTATGTTCCTTAAGTGGAAAGTGTACAGCTTGTATTTTTGAAACCTCAAACGGCGGGTCGGACTCATAGTTATTCTTTCTAAAAAACTGGAAGGTATCATTTGTTCGAGTGGGAAATATAAAAAGGGACCTTACTGCGGAATGGGTGCAAGAAGGGATGTTTTGTGCATACTTTTCCATAAAATATTTTTGCGTTGATTCTGTCTTAAACCATTGAAGTACTTATTTTCCATAACACCACTGCTTTCTTTTCTTTCCTTCTCTAACATGGTAGAGCAATACTGCAGATGTCGGTGTGGCAGGACTGGGTCATCGGACTGGCGTCCCTCTTTCCTACTACCCGCCAGAACAGCTTCGCCACTGCAACAGTTATGGAAATCTTGCGTGTTCTCCTCTACCATGCTTTGCGCTACGAGTACGGTGGTTGGCGTGTGTGGATTGACACACTGGCCATCCTGCACTCCCGAATTGCCTTCGAAGAATACCGCCGATCCCCACCACAGGTAAGCTGATAGCTCGGGTTGTAACCTAGTTCGCATACTCAGGCCCACCGAGATTCCCCTCCCTGATCAAATTCCAGTCTTAAAAGCAGTTTCATGGCAGCCGATTAATTCGGAGTGTAGGGCGGGCTAAAGTTAAACAGAGGGTGTGAACGTTTCCTTGACTGCTGCTGATCGCGTGCTTTACTGCATTTCACCGTCGCAGCATCTCCCTCCTTCACATTATTGTCTCAGCTGCATCCGAAACGCAAGTGTATTTTGTCTATTGTTGCTATCGGGTTCGCCGAACCTGTCTCATTAGCGATAAATGGCGCACTTAATTCTGTGCACTAATTGCACTTACTGATGCACTAGACTGCCCACATCCCCCTGAATGAGCAGACAGCGTGGCCTCTCCACAAAGAGTAATTTTTCTTTTTGTGGATGTCATACCTTGTTGGCGCATTCTGTTTATCGCCCGGGCATTCCACACCAGACGTGACACCGTTTGACAAAAACTCCTAGGATTCGCTAAAACACTTGGTCAAGAACTCCTAAACACTGGTCATTTAGGACCATCCGCTTTCTCGTGTTAGCGAAAGTCATTCCTCAAATTGGTGCTTGTTGGGCGTTTTTAAATGATCCCTGACTCCCATGTAAAGAAGTGCTCTGTTAAGCATTGATCTCACTTATGGGAATTATTTGCCGTTCCCTGGAAAGTGCCAACAAATTTCATCGGAAAAGACCTCATTACCTTTTTCCTAGGCCGTGTCGTTCCTGAGATCATGCCACCTCTCGTGAATTGCTGCTATTTCTACTTTATGGATCGGCAAAGCATAGCTGTGAATGACTGGCCAAAGGGGTGACGTGGCAGTAAGCAATGTTAACCAAGGGTCAGTAGTTGGTAGTTAACACAAGCCCAGCTCCCCCAGGCGCCTAACCAGACACTGGAGAGGTCTTCGGTTGCCGTGGTTTTGTTTCTTAGATGACTGCAACCATGCCCGCATATTAATTTCGTCCATAGGTGATGTGGACTCTTGTGTGGGTCTTGGATATCGTTGTAAAAATCTGAACAGTATTGACTTTCGACGCAGCAGACACGATTACGCTTGAAAAGTGTGCATAAGCCCCTTCTTTCTCTGAAGATGTAACCGAGTTCGTCCTTAAGTTTTTAGTGGGACTAGAGGGTATTTGGGGCTTGGCCGATGTCCCTATTATTCTCCCGTGATTGCCAAATCACCAGTGTCTGTCGTTATTTTGAAGTTACGTCCCGTATACTACAATCCAACTCCGAAATTTTATGAATGCGGGCGTCATATTCCTATCTCCCTTTACTTGACAGTAGCCTTGTCAGTAGGTGACAGTGGGGATGTAGCCATGACTCGGCCGGTGCGTGTTTTGGGACCGGAGTTTCGTTTTCTAGCCGGGTGTGCGTTTATTCCTCGTTCATGCACTGGTCTGCTATTTGCAACCACACAGGTTCTCAAGGTATCCATTCCCTTTGCCGGTCACATCGCCTCGTAACAGCCAGCTATGAGATGGGCGATCGACCTATGTATATTCGGACCGACTCGTTCCAGTAGACTGGGATACTGGGCTGTCTAATAACAGTAGCGCCATTCTCACCTCCTTTTCAGTCTCGCCCTACACGAGTCATTCGTCTACAACAGACAATAAAACTCGTCAGACATCGAGATTTCAGGCAGAAGTGTTTGTTGAGGTGAGTTTGTTGTATTCATCAGCACGAATCATGATCCCGAGTTAGTACACGGTTGGATGCTGGCTAACTCGCTTAACATCCTTCCGCCAATCTGCATAATCGTGACCTTAGTATTGTGTTTTTCACTGGTTTCCTATATCTGAATTGATTTTAGCTAACCTCTGGAAATAACTTGTAAAAAACTTTCGTGCCTATTTTGTGGGACATTAAATCACCACGTTTTGTTTCGACTTCCGACTTCAACGTTTTGTTGTCTCATCTGAGTAACAGTTAATTCAAAATCCTCGGCCCATGGTCGGCCTTAAATTTTTGCACACAACTTACTGACGTTGAAATTGACTGTAAGTTTACTAACCAAGATTGACTCAACTCTGTGTAACAAAGCCGGGGCCATTAGGCGAGTAAAATAACCGTGAAAGCACGTATGGTCTAGGTTAAGCCCCACTTAGCAGCCTTCTTATTCACAGCCTTCTTCAGCCGCTCAAAGCAGAGGTGATAATATTTGTTGAACCAATTGCCCCCTTTTTGGCGCTTTCCTCTCGAGTGCGTTTGTAGCCCTGCCGTCGAGGTCTTCGGTTGATCAAAAGTTTTCCCCATGTGCGTGCTGGTCATCGCCCTCCATCCGATTGGTGGCATCTCCCTATCCCAGTAATGACCATTCAGAGCTTTTACATTTCACCAGTTCTCAGGCATTATGACTTGGGGTGGTCCTCTCCCCACAAACGAGCTTAGTCGGAAGGGAGCATCATTGTGGACAGGGATGACAAACCAGCGTGTCGTTGTGCTTCTGAGATATGTGCTTTCGAAGACTCCTCTTCCGGGTTACTTAGATTTGTTGTGGGACGTATGTAGTCAGCAGTTATGTCTGTGCATTCTGTGTTATTATGTTGCCCCAGTGATATGGAGTGATTCAGTTAGACGCGAAACTAAGCTGTTGTCTCTGCAGATCGAGTATTTATTTGTACGGGGACACGGACCGTCTCATTGACTTTCAAGAGCAGCCAGGCTTCGAGATTGGTTAAGAGCATAAATAGGTGATCCATCAGTATCCCAGTAAATGGGTTATCGGCGGTATTCAAGACTATTTTTATTTTACTGATTGCGATTCGACCATTACTTCATATGGATTTCAGTTTTCCTGTGTCCATACGTCTTGGGAATGGTGCATACCAGAATAAAACAGTGTGATCGACGAAGCGGTCCAGTCAAGTCGAAAATGGACTAATTTTCCAAATATTTTATGAGTATACTGTTGGAAATTCGGATGTTCGTCTCATCTTCATTCGGCTCTTGAAGATACTCTTCTCTGGACCTTGGCTGGTTTGTCCGTTCTACTCACTGATACTTTGCGAGGGCTTGTCTGTATCCTTATTCTTCCCATTTAAGGAAAGTTCTTGTCTGCAAATTTCACACTTTAGGCATTTGTTTTGGCTTTACCTGGCTTTTCCGATGTGACTATAAAGCAATATTTTAAATCATTTGTTTTCGTCCTAGTCACTTTATGCAGGGCTCTGCTAAAGAAGGCAGGAGGTGCCCACTTAATGTGTTTGGTATCAGGGTAAAAGCAGCGCTTCACTAAAACTGTTTTTCGCATTTGATTTTCACCCTTCAAAAATATATATCTTATGTCGTTTTTGTTTTCCAGAAAACACACCACTGTGACTCATCTTAATGTAACATCAAGAATTGGAATGCGTAACATCCTTTGTCGTGTCGTTTTCTTCCATAATCAGTAAATCGTGGGTCCGTTTGGGCAAACAGAAATGTAGAAATAAGCCTTCGTGGAATTTTGTAACTACTGGTGAATTCATCTCGCTTCGATCACTGAGAAAATATCTGACGATTTCAGCCAAGTCCCTTTTTCCTCTCGGATCTTCCATTGATACACTTCAAGCGGATGTCCTCTTTAGAATACCATAGTCCAGTGTCGAAATTTGACCAACATGCGTATTATGTCTCATTGTAGATTTCTGCTGAAAGTCCTTACCATAGCGATCAAACGGGAACCATGCCCATGGTTTCTATTCTTAGCTCATTGAGGGTACTTTCCGTTAGCTAAAATCCTGGCAACACAGTAGGATGATTTGACCTTCCGCTT